>CAEGAD010077943.1:0-10850 GCA_903067055.1 Poeciliopsis paucimaculata
GCCTGCCAGGTCTGACCGGCATCCTCCCCCACCACCGGAGCCAACTCACCACCAGGTAGTGGTCAGTGGACAACTCCACACCTCTCTTCACATGAGTGTTGAAGACATACGGCTGCAGATCCGATGAAACGATGACAAAATCTATCATCGAACTGCGGCCTAGGGTGTCCTGGTGCCAAGAGCATGTGGCAGGAAGAAGGTGGAGGCTGCACCTGCTGGCAGGATGATTGCAAGTGGGCCAATAGCGCCAGAGTGTGCTCAGTATAAAAGTCAACACTTGTTTGCTGTTGACACGTCACGCGCCGCGCTTCCATGTTGGGCTGTCTGTGTTCTGAGTACGGGTGAGGCTGGCTGCCTGCGCATTTACAACTGTTTGCTCGTTGTTGTTATAGAGCTTTTTACTAGCAGAGACGTACGGGTGTATTTATCTCCACATTTGATCGTGGGTGGAGTGGTCCCTGTTAAGTGCCGAAGTTTGAATGTTCCTGTTTGGATGGAAGTGAAAGGAGCTGGACCTGATCGGTATGTGGACTCAGTGACAAATCTTATTTTTATCTCTTTGTTTTAAACTGTTTTTTTACATATATATTAGGAATCACCACTGTTGGCCACACACTTAACGCTGCTGCTTTGCCTGGACTGAGTGACCGCTTATTTAGCGGTCAAGAGAGAGAGACTGCTGCGTGTGGGACACCCCCCCCCCCTGAAATCAGAACAAGGGCGGCTGATCGCATTCTGTTCCGGATTGGATTGTATTGCTCATCTTGCTGTGCCTGTCAAGCACAGGGATTTTATGTTTTTTTTTATATACATTTTTATGTCTCTTTTATTGCCTGTATTTTAACAAATTTTCTTTTTTCTTTTTATTTTCTAGACCACAGGTGGTGCGCTCGGGCCTGGATGCGGCGTTCCTTTTTGGTGTGATTGTGCAGTGATTAACACCAATAGGTGGAGGGAACTACAAGGAGTGAGGGATTTCACAGGTGTTTGTTTTGATTTCTTTGTTTTGGAGCCTACCATCCAGGACCTGGTCCCCACCGGTAAGCCTAGTTGGATTTATTTTGTGAAATTCCTTTTTGTTCATGTACAAGTATTTTTATTTTGTGATAATAAATTATTATTGACTTGAAACCTGTCTCCTGCTGATTGCAAAACCGGACCTGTGTCCTTGATCGTTAATTCCTGGGTGGTAACCCCAGGTGGCGTTGTTGGCAATAAACAAAATTAATTGTATGGTTTCACCACTGAATGCCACAGGCACATATGGACACCCTTATGCCTGAACATGGTGTTCGTTATGGACAATCCGTGACGAGCACAGAAGTCCAACAACAGAACACCATTCGAGTTCAGATCGGGGGGAGCGTTCCTCCCAACCACACCCCTCCAGGTCTCACTGTCATTGACTGACAGAGTGATGAACCCTTTTTATAACCTTCATCATGTCTTGCAAATCACCTTTTCTGTAGTCTTTTTTCAAGGGCGCAGACACAGAATGCTGCATGTAGTCTACACTTCATGACCTCAATAATATCACATAAAATCTTAAAAACCCTTAACTAAAGTCAGGGGCGGGTAGCAGGTAATTGAAATGTCTATTTATTTTATTTTATTTTTTTACTTATAAATAAGTATCGGCGCCGCTCTCTGATATTTTATTATCAGCCGCTGCTAATAAAGCGGCTGATATGACGCTGCTTTATCAGCGGAGTCATATCTATGTCTTTCTTTGTGTGTCCCAATCCGACATAGAAAGGAAGAAAGAAGGAAGCGGAGCGGCCGTCACAGTCAACATGTCAAAAAGCAAGGAGAAAGAGATGGGTGGAGCTGTCCTCTGTGCGTGTGTGTTTGTATTTCATGATAAAATAATAATAATGAAACTAGAAAATTCCTGAAGAAATTTAATCCGGGGCCTGCCAAACTGTGCCCGTCGGTTTGGACCCAGCGTTCTGATGCTAAAAATGAGCATCGACGCTAAGCTTGGCTAAAAAATTACAACGTATCACAAGAATGTTCACTAACATGGACTTGCACCATTCAGTATGTTAAAATTAGTGTACAAGCTAAAATTAGCCAAAATACTAATCTTAGCGTGAATACTGTCAGTAGCATGTGGAGCATCACTAGCATGTTGTCTGTAATTGACTTACTCCATTCAACATACTAAACATGGCTAATAAGTAAGAGAAATAGCTAAAACCTTATTTAAGATTAAAGGCGAATGCTAATGCTAACCTGAGATAATGCAGGCTAATCTTATTGCACCGCCTACGGCAGTGCACTCGTGGGAGGCAGTAAAATGCTAATGTTTGTGCTAATGTTAATGCCTCAACCTGAGAGAAAAGATAATTCAAGTAAATATTATTGCACTGCCTACAGTGGTGCACTATCCAGAGAGGAATATTAAGGCTTTTAGTTGTTACTCATGTGTTACTCCCATGAGTAACACTTATTGGGTTAAATCAGTTATAAAATGCCCAAAACAGCAATAACATTATGTAAAAAATGTGAAGGCTTTTATTTTGAAATTTTCATTAAGATTCATTTTAAATTGCCAAACTAATCCAAAGTGTAACACTGGTTTTATTTAAAAAGAAGTCACATAATGCCCAAGAGAGCAATTACCTGATGTAAAAATGGTCAAGTCTTTTATTTTGTAATTTTCATTAAGCTTAATTTAAAATTCTCACACTAATCCTGTGTGTAACAATGTGGTTGGTTAAAATCAGTTATAAAATGCCCAAAACACAAGTAGTTCTAAATGCCAGCTCATTCCTCAGAGTTCTGCCATCGTTAGAACTACAGTGATGCGTTTTTGTAGTCCTAATCAGCTGCTCTGCCCTGCTGTGTCCCGTTGCTATGGTAATGGATCCTCCGCTGAGACAGACAGGTGACGAAAGAATTCTATCTTTGTGAGACACCCAGTCAGTTTTTATGAAAAAAGGTCATGCAATCATTTGGATCAGCTGTTCTGAAATAGAGACACATATAAAACATGCAGAGCAGAGGGCCTGAGGACTGGAATTGAGAAGCACTGACCTAATGTGACACTGGACGTATAATGGTGTGTTAACACTAAATGCGTTTTGAGTGCCAGGCGCGTCTGGTTTGCTTTCAGTCTATGTGGAGGCACGTCGAGGGCTATTGCGGTGCACTTCGAGCGTCTAGCGCAGTGCAATTTGAACCGTTTGGAGTGTTTGACACATCGACATCGACTCCACATAGACTTTGAATATAAACCGGACTCGCCTGACGCTCAAAACGTGTTTGATGTGAATGCACCTTTAGAATGTTCAACTTCAATGGTAACAATGACATCAGCAGTGATGTTTCTTGGTGTCTGGCAGTATAATCTAAATAAATTTGTAATGTAATGTGTAATATTTAATATTACACTGTAATATTACTGTACACATTACATATGTACATATTACACATGTAATATGAACATATTAGATATGTAAGTTACATATCTAATATATGTTCATATATGAACATATTACGTATGTTCATATTACATATATAATATGTACATATGTACGTTTTCTACTTAGGGATGGTTTTTGGTTTTTTTTTTACTTCCCTCAAACTTTTCTGTCATTTTTAAATTCATAACTCATCAACTCACTTAGTTTTAAATGTGTAAAAATAATTTATCAGTTTTTTGGGTTTTTTTAATTGTTGACGACAAAACGTCTTATCAGGAACAGCCCTTTAAAATTTGTCATTAGCTGCGTTTCCGTTACAAATGTGAGCAAAACGTTGTAGATATGCCACTAATGTCGAATAAACACAATTTCGTAATTGCAGTGTTTCCATTAAGCAGATTTAAGTCAGTATTTCCAATTGGCACAGTTATATAGCTAGAGTGAAATATGATGTTTGTTTTTTGAGTTAATTTAAATAAATACACAACCAATTAAATACAAGAACATTGCAACGTTTCCTGATAAAGTGTAGGCAGGATGGGGAAGAGCTTGCGCTGCTGGTGACTAATTTGATACCAATTCATCGGCTCAGTTGCACAGCGACGCTGAATGAATCATCAAAGTTTTCTGATTGGTTTTTAGCACATTAATTAATTTAACCAAACACTGGATGATAAAAATCTTCAGTCTGGCGATTTTGTCTCAGCTATCTCTAGTTTCACAGATAGAAATGTTTTATCTTCAGCTCAGACGATCACATATTTTGGTTAAACTGTGTTATCCAAGGGGTTAACATTGGATCCCTTTGAAGATTGTGTTATTGATCCTGCCAGCGACCCCCAAATGTCTCCCTCTGCTGCCAACGTTCCCCAAGGCTCCTGGTGCCTGCGACCCCCAAATGTCTCCGTCTTCTGTCGCTATCCGCAAACCCCAAATATCCCATTATGAAATTAAAAGATCCATGGTGGTACCCAATATCGCATTGTCCCCGAGTTATACAGATTTCTAAAAGCATTCCTAATCCTTTGGAGGACTGTTGGCCTCTCTTCTCGGTTTTCCTCTTTGCCGTCTTTTTGGCTTTGGTCTGGGATCTCCTCTCCTGGCCGGGAAGCCTCAGATTTCTCCCTGGCATTAATCCTTTGGAGTTTATGCTTTAACTCAAATACTTCATGTTGGAGTTCATGATTTTTTTCTTTGAGCGACTCCACTTCTTTGCACTTCTCTGTTAATGATGCCAGTGCGCTCTCTCTGGTTGTCCTATGTGTCCGTTCTAGGACCACATAGGATCTCACCATTTCGTCATAATCACAATTTAACCTCTGAATTGTGGTTTTTGCCTTCTCCAAACCACAATTCAGTGCCCTGATAAGGTCTTTTTGCTCCTCATTTTCTATCACCAGCAGCTCGTTTTCTATTTCCCAGCTCCTGCCATTATTATCTTCGCTACTTGAGAAGTGCTCGAGTTTTCCTCTCAAATCCTGAACTACCGTTTGAAGTTGCTCATTCTTTCTTTTGCATCTCTTGCGGCTCCTCCTCAAACGTTTAATTGTTGCCAGTAAAAAATCATTTTCTGGCATTTCACTTGATGGTACTTCTCCAACAAATAAATCTTTTTCTGCCATGGTTCTCGCTGTTTCTTGCCCGAAGCTGAAAAGGAATCTCTCTGTGGAACCTGGAAATATAGAGACAGTCCCCAGTGATGTCACAGGCAGGATGAGTGACATCACAGTTACACATCAAAGCCACAAGAAGTATGTTGTGTGTGGGGAGTTAAGGGGGGGGGGGAGGGGATGTTTTTTTGTTTTTTTTTAAACTTTATTTACAGATACACTTTACAACGACAGAGTGAAACATGTATTATGCCTCAAGAAAAACCAAAACAGATAAATACAGATAAATGGTATTCAAGAAAAATCCAATTTCCAATATTCAGGCTTTTATTTTGAAATTTTCAGAAAGCTTCATTTTAAATGTCCAAACTAATCCCATGAGTAACACTTATTGGGTTAAATCGGTTATAACATGCCCAAACAGCAATAACATTATGTAAAATGTGAAGGCTTTTATTTTGAAATTTCCATTAAGATTCATTTTAAGTTGCCAAACTAATCCAAAGTGTAACACTGGTTTTATTTAAAAAGAAGTCACATAATGCCCAAGAGAGCAATTGCCTGATGTAAAAATGGTCAAGTCTTTTATTTTGTAATTTTCATAAAGCTTAATTTAAAATTCTCACACTAATCCTGTGTGTAACAATGTGGTTGGTTAAAATCAGTTATAAAATGCCTAAAACACAAGTAGTTCTAAATGCCAGCTCATTCCTCAGAGTTCTGTCATAAAACTACAGTGATGCGTTTTTGTAGTCCTAATCAGCCGCTCTGCCCTGCTGTGTTCCGTTGCTATGGTAATGGATCTCATGCTGAGACAGACAGGTGACGAAAGAATTCTATCTTTGTGAGACACCCAGTCAGTTTTTATGAAAAAAGGTCATGCAATCATTTGGATCAGCTGTTAGAAATACCATTACATAATTATTATTTAAATACTTTCTTTCTTTATTTCAATTTTCTTGTTTTGAATGTTGAAGTTGTGAAGTTGACGATTATTTCTGACTCCATCAGCACATTGTGTCCGACTCTGATGGCGATTCTGTCACAAGCAAAAAAAAAACACACCAAAAAATGTGACTGACTGAACTTTCTCCCGATCTGCAATGTAGCCTGGTGCTACATTAGCTTGTGTACCACACATGTGGTAGCACGGCGACTACGAAGAATGGGCATCAGCCAATGGACTGTGGTAATGTCCATTAACGGTGGTGGGGATTCAATATATAATGGTGCGAAATGCAGGCGAGTCAACAGCGCTCAATGGTATCATTTCTTCAACTACATATCGACCCATCAACTGTTTTAGCTCTTGCTCACTTACTGGTTTCGCACCAAAGTTGATTTTCTGCTGTGTGAGTGGTGGGAGGCCTCCTGTGGCAGCTCTCTGTGTCGGGTCACCTGGCGGGACTTCCAGAAGCTTGACTGTCCCGTTCTGCGACTCCAAATGTGTCCTTAAATTTGAGGTTGTGTTTTTGAAGGCGGATAGGACTTTCCGACCATCACAGAGAGCACAGCGAACCTTTATATTGTTGTCACTGACAGAAACTCAAAATAGTTCCTGTATTTCCAGCTACTAAACGCGTACCCGTCTCCTTCCTCCATTGTTTACATCTCTGTCGTGGAGTACTATCACAGGTGCTGATCAGGTGAATTGTCCGGGACGTCACTCCCCGAGACTCATAGAGGAAATAAATGAAACGAGTGACACAAAAGTAAACGCACAGTGATTTGGGAAAAGTAACTTGAATCTGATTACAGGATTTGAAATAGCAACGCGTTAGATTACTCGTTACTGAAAATAGTGATCGGAGGCTAGTAACGTGTTGTGTGTGTGGCCCCACACTTAGGTGTAGGGTTAGGGTTAGGGTAGGGTCATCTTTACATCTCCCTGTTTTCAAGATTCTTTTTTCTGTCAAGTATTACACTCACAGATGTGTTATCCTTTACTTTTTTTATGTTAATAACGAACAAATAGAAGTATTTAAGAAAGCTGAGGTATCCAGAAGAACATAGTACATTTGTTTTAATTCAGATTTCCAGACACTTTGTTCAATTTAAAGCACAGCTTCAACATTTTAAGCCCCATTGTCATTCTTTACAAACATAACTGTCTTCTGGAAATAAGGACCTCTTTAGTGTTCTCAATAATTTGTATCTACATATGTGTTGTTGAAATATGTAAGTTAAATCGTTTTGGGCCCAACACTGACCCCTGTGGTAGACCTGGGGAAATGACCAAGAAGTCTGGTCTCCGATCTCTGAACAACCAAAAGCAGAAAATGACAGATAATGACAACCTTCATTTATTTATGAAGCAGGAGAACATGTCTTCATGCCCTGAATTCCTGAACAGAGTAGATGTTCAGGAATTCAGAGGAATTGCACGCTGTCACAAATGAGCTTCAACCACATGCTGACAGCCTGTAATTTAGTTATTTTCCAACCAAATTAAAGGCTTTTCACTCTTCCGTTTGTTATCTTAACTTGAGTGCAGCAGTAAAACATCCAGGAGTTTTAAAAGCTCATGTGAATCATTTCCATTTTACAGGAGGGTTAGGGTTTATTTATTAAGGGAAACCTCTATCCACTGCAGGTTTTTTTTGTTTTTTTTTAGTTGTTTGGAGCCAGTTCGAGGTGAACTCTGCCATGAATGCAAACTTTCCCCTCCTCCCTTTGTTTTGTTGAACAGGAACAAGTTTTCCAGACTGATTGCCGGCGATTATTATTATTGTTATGACTTAGTTTGTAACCATTTTGTCTATGAAATATCATTTATTTGTTGGTTCTTTAGCACTGTGCGTTGAACAGGCACGTGGTTGTAATTACACATTTCTTGATAATTATTGAGTCAGTAAGTGATATACTTCATTAACCAAGAGAAGGGACAGGAATAAATAAACAGAAAAGCAGTGGTAAAGAAATGATTTTGTCCTTGGTTACATGTGCGTCTTGTTTTCTCCGTGCTCATTGCTTGACTTCTTGTTTTTGGAGATCGGTTTGAAATCAATCGTTTGAATCAAATCGGCGTTACGATCAGAGTTTGGTCTGATGCGTTGTCTTTTGTTTTGAACATCTTTGAGCCTTTTTGTTGTCAGACGAGTTTTTGTTGTCTGACAACAAGATCTGTTGAATTCAATTTCTTGTTTGAAAGAACACAGTCACGCCTCACGTCCTACTTATCGCAGTGGAAGCAGAATGACGAAATCAGAGAGAAATAAGTGAGCGTAAACAATTTGTAGACATGCTTAGCGACATCATCACACACATTGTGTTGAAGGATCGCCTCTACTGGTTTTACTTGTCTGTCATTTCCTGCTTCAACTGATGGAGCAGAGTGTTGTTGGTTTACTGAACAAAGGAGGAATTTTGCTCTGCGACTGTGTTGCCTTTCTTTAGCAATGTGGACTCACTGCAAACAACTGCCTTGATGTGTATGAAAATCCATTGGGTTTTTCAGGAAATGAGCATTATACAAAGGATTTGTATAGTTTTTATTACCTACATGATCACGCCCTTGTAAATTTTGCTCTAGTCAAACATATTAATGGAAAGTTCATTGGAAAGGGGGGAAAGAAAAGAAAGTTAAAACTAAGCATTACAAGATGAGACGTTTCTGTCTGTTTTATTCGCAGCAAAAAATAAATAAAAAATAGAGAGAAAACAAGAAAAAAATTCATATAATGTCAATCATAATCTTTTATTGTGTGGCTTTGCTATCATGTTTTTTTTTTTTTTTTCATTTGCCCAATAGAAATTGATCTGTTACTCCTCAGGGCAACGCGACCCGTCCAGAGGGAGGAACCAGTTCAGGATGAAGACGTCTGGATAAAGGACGGACCGATGGAGGGAGTCCTTCTTTCGTCAGGTTCTAATTTTCTGAGAAACTCAGTTTTAGGTTTTAATCAGACGCAGTCCTCCACAGTCAAACAGCAGAAGTAAGCACTTGAAATGTATCATTGTTGAAAGCAAGAAAATACTTTGAATTTATGGGCTACTGTTTTTGAGGTGAATCACAAAAATTAAGATGAAATGAACCTGAACTTGGAAAACATTCGACGACAATCGAGTTGTGAATCCTTCTGAAATCAGAGACGCTGTAGCTGCTCAACAGCTGCTGTTCTTGTGTTTAGTTGTACTAATTTTGGGCCTTTTTTTTTTCTCATTTAGAGAATAAAAAGAAGAAAAATGACAGTCAAGGACAAAGGCCACAAATATATCATTGTGGGAAAAATGTCTGGAGAGACGAGGAAGACGGGAGGACGCAGGGCTTAAATGTCAGTGTTTAGTCTAAGGAGACAAGTTGATTGATTTGATTGACTGATTGATTGTTTATGTTCCTTTGGAGACAACAGGACACAAAGAGGCAGTAAGAGTTGGGCTGATTTATTATACAAGTAACAGATGTTACGGATGTCAAGAGATGGAAAACTGATGTTTGACCTGTTTTGCATTTCTGTCCTAAAGAAAAAAATGCATTACTTCAGATTATCTCACAAACAAGATATTGACACACATGAAAAAACCTTTGGGAACCCAATTATAAAATCAGAAAGAGTTTCAGGATTCAGCGTTGATGCATGAACCAAGCGGAGGGATCGCAAACATAAATGATTCCCTCAGATCCGCAAAGGGACTCTGTACAAAATAGAAAATAAGCGAAAAATCAAGTCAATTGGGGCAAAATGAATTTAGTTTGAGAAATGTCTGGAGTGTGGTGGAGCCAGGACGTGTTAAACCTGATTGAGAGCTTATGTTCTCTAGAAAATATCAGTACACAAAGACGCAATAAGGGTTAGGTATGTAATGGATAGAGTTAGGCTAAGATTGTAGAAATAAATGGAAATTAATGGAAAATTCCCGCAATGATAACAAGACAAACATGCGTGTGTGTGTGCGTGTGTGAGCGTGTGTACTTGAGCACTCGCATCGAGTATATTGAGGAAGTGACACAGTTTTCAGGTCATTATCGAGGTTTTGAAGTTTTTTGTAAATGAAGCTTGCAAAAAAAACCAAAAAAAACAACAGCTGATTGTGATGTCCAGCAAAGCACAAACACCAGGAGGCGCTGTGGACAGGAGAGGTACAGAGTCACTCTCTTTTTTCTTCTCTCTTTCAAGCATCTGACCTTTGTGAGGCAATGTTGATTCACAGGTGTTTAGGATTCTGGGAAGTAAGGAGGGGAAACCAACGTTTTATTTTTTATCTTTTTTGCTGTACCACAAGGGGAAAAAACCCAGTTGGTTGCCAACGAACTCAATGTAATGGTAAACTCTTACTTCAGGCAGATTTACTTTTATTTTCATTCACACATTTCTGGGTTAGGGTAGTCTCTAAAAAAAGTTTAACACATTTTAAAAAAAATAAATTTTATTAACATTTGAATTTCAATATGAATAAATACTTAGTTCTTGTCAGTTTAGTTCTTGTGTTTTGTCTGTCTGCCCCTTGTTGCTCCCAGCTGTGTCTGGTGTTTCCTGATTACCCCTCGTTTATTTAATCCCACCTGTGTTCCTGGATCCTGGTCGTGTCTTTACAGTCGTGTCACGTGTCATTGTCCTTGCTGTCGTTTGTCCTCGTTCCCAGTGCTACCAGTGTTGAGTTCCTTGTCTCTTAGTTGACCCGGTTTTCTGTAAGTTGAGTCATTAAAATCATAATTCATTCTACAAACAGGGGTCCACTGCGTCTACTTCACCACCAATAACCAAAACTCATGACAGACTTCTTGAAAATCTGTATTTCTTCAAAGCCTCTTTGGAAGCCATTTCATCCCAGCACCAAATTCCCTTTACCTGCTTCTGTGTTGCTAATTTTT
>CAEGAD010077949.1:0-15216 GCA_903067055.1 Poeciliopsis paucimaculata
CCCCCCCCCCCCCCCCCCCCCCCCCCCCCCCCCCCCCCCCCCCCCCCCCCCCCCCCCCCCCCCCCCCCCCCCCACTATGTACAAGCAGTTTTACCGCTTAGACTTTTCTTTAAAGGCTTCCATCTTCGAAAAGTCCGAAGAAATTAAATTCCTTTAATCTTCTAAAACTTTCATTCAGCTGTCTGGACGCTTTCATTTGTTCCTCCTCCAGCTCCAAAGCTCAGTCAGCTGCCGTTTCTTTGTGCGCCAACAGTAGAGCTGATCACAGGACTTTGCTTTAATTGTTGTTGAGGGATACATGGTGCACCTGTGTGAGGCCACTAGCTGTGTGCGTGTGCGTGTTGAGGTTACAGGGGCCCAAAGCAACGCCAGGGCCACATCTGTTTCCTATTCGGGCTTCGCACAGACGCAGCGACGTCCTGGACGATCACAGGGAGAACTTGAGACGTGTTGAAGGTGTTGTCCCGCAAACAGACAGAGGCGGGTTTGTGAGGTGGTCCCCTTTCTGCTCAGAGCCGCTCTCTGACGCCTTCAGGGCTCGACTGAATGCCAAACCTTCCTCCAGCTGAACTGTACGCAGCAGTGTGGAGAAAAGAAACAGCGTTTAATACAGTAAAAGGGGCAGATTTTCGAAATTATTCGCCGCATCTCGCTTCGAAACAATTTAGGGTTTTTAAAGGCATTTCTTTTCAATTAATTGTTTTACTGGATAATCTGGCCTGCAGGAAAATGTATTCAGATTTCAAGAAAATATCAATGCAAAATAGCATAAAAACAAAGTGAAAAGCAGCGCATTTTGAACTTTGAAAATTAAATATTTTCTAAATTTAGCTCCTTTAGCCACTTTCATAAAAAAATAAAAAAATAAATAAAAAAAAAAGTACATACATTTAAGTAAAAAACCGCAAGTAGCTTCCCTATTATTGGTCAGTAGAAAGGTTCTTCTAGTCCTTAATGTTACAAAAAGAGGCAAGGGATATCACATTTATCAGCGACAACTTCAACTCATTTGACAACATATATTTTAAGAGGTCAGGCGTACGTTTGTGGAATCTGTCTACAACTTCGTCAATTCAGAATTCGTGCAAATATGACACAATCTCAGCTGATAGAATCAGGACCAGGAGCTTTATAGGTGAGGACAGAGAACCGCCTGAGAGCGGAGCTCCAGCAAACCGAGAAAGACGCGCTTTCTTCCAAATAAGAGCGCAGGGAAAAACGAAAACCTGGAAGATCAGAGGAAGCAGAGGTGACATAAAGGAAGTGTTTGCAGAACCGGAAGACGAGAAATAAATAACTGCGGTTTCATTTCTTATATTTCCACTCAGTAAACAAAAATGACAGAAACACACAAATGCACATAATTTCCAATATATTTTATTACCCCCCACATAGCCCTTTGTCATCATTAAGTAAAAAAACAAAAACAAAAAAAAAACAAACCCAGCCAAACAAACAAAAAAACATGTTATAATAATGGCACCCACTGAAGCAAAAATCTCATTAACATATGAGGCAAAAATAATATCTTACTTGATTCGTTTTTATATTTTTTTGGTCATCTTTTAAAAAAGAGATCAAATCAAACCTTTAAATTAACTTACACCACAAAGAGAGAGAACAAACACATAAATAAAATCTTAAAATTTTCCTTTCATAAAACCCTACATGATCAGTTTTTGAATGTAAATAAACAAAACAATCTAATGTATCAACCTGACACAGTACCAGAAAGACAAAAAGGCAACATCAGGCTCTTGATCAGAAAACAAAAGAACAAAAAGTTCATTTAGAGAAGAAGAGGTAAAAAAAAATGCTGAATCTGTCCGATTCAGCGTAGAACCACGAAGTGCTAAAACATCTCCATCCTGTCCTGCTTTCAGGCATTTGGATTATTCCTCATGAGTTCGATGTCAGATTCCAGCATCTCTTTCACCAGCTCCTGCAGAGACATCAGATTTTCACAGGAAATACTTAATGAGTCAAATGGAAACAAATCTCTTAAGAAATATTTGTATTTGTTTGACTGGAGCGGGTTTGATTCCGAGGCCTGAAATGAACGAGGATCCCAACTCTCTGTGACAAGCAGTGAGGAGGATCGTTTAGTTTAACAACATGTAGCAGCAGGTATGCTTAAAAAGAGCAGGAGCTGAGAAATGTTTACCGAGTCCTCTGAACTTTTTTATAAAAGTTGATAAGACAGAAGAGGAAAAAAAAAACAAAAAACTGTCTTTAATGTTATTTTAGCTGAAGCCAATTTTTTCTTGCGTAATTATTTTTGTTCTTGAGCAGAATTTGCGATCAGATGAAAACAATTATGTTTTTACTGTGTTCTTTGAACAAAATTGCCTCTTCAAATTAGCAAAACCAAACGTATTTTAGAGTGAGATTACATTTTCAGGTTTTTATGAAGAGAAAGGAAACCATATTAAATATTATACTTTTTGCCTATAAAAGGGAGTTTAGCTGAGGCAATGAAATAGATGAAAATTATTTTACTTTATTTATAATTTATAGTTTCTTATACAATTGTGCACATTTTGTACGCCAGATGAATAAAAACATTCAGTTTCAGAGTATTTATTTTCTGAGATATAGGTACCATTTTATTAGATTAGCTACAACTATAAAACATTTATGCTACTGGGTTCAAAATAAATTTTCTTGTTACTCCTTTTTAGACCTCTTATTAACTGTTTCAGTAAACCGAATGCACTCCATAATCTGTAGATTCAGTATAAACATATTTTATACGTTTATTGAATTCTCAAACAAAATCTGCCAGCTAAAATCTGTTCTGAATTTGGTAGTGAAATATTGTTTTATTTTCTGTCCACAAACATTATATTTATTAAACCTTTTCATTGATATCTCTAATTGTGTTTTTCATTAATTGTTGCATTTGTGTGAAGCAAACGATTATTACGCACCTCAAAAGTAACCCGCGGTTTCCAGCCCATCTTCTGATATGCCTTGGTGCTGTCGCCTTGCAGGAAGTCCTGAGAGAAAGGAAAGAGAGTAAGAGCAGAGGAGAAAGGAAGGGAAAGAGAAAGAGGGAGAAAGAAAAACAAATCATGTGTCATGTCTGATCTGATGGCTGGGAGCAAGCAGGGGAATCCTGCTGACATAAAGACGCTCTGAATCCAGCTTCAAAACTTCCAACGGGACAAATAAGTTGGAGGGTAATGATTTGTTTCGCCATTTTTTTTATTTTTTATGTTTTCCTAACATATTCATGCACACATTAACACAGATACACACTATCTCCTCTCGTGGGGGGAAAAGCAGGTCACAGAGTCTCGGTGGCCATCAATCCCCCCTCCCGGCTCCCACCTCGGATCTGTCCAGACGGCCCTCGTCGGTGCCAAAGCATGATGAATTGTGGGACTCTGGTGGTGTAACCCCCAGCCCAGGACCCCCCACTCACCCCCTCCTTGAACCCCTAACTCATTTTCCCCCCTGTTGTGTTTTGCTCTGGGTTCAACATCCAGTTAGACCTTCCTTCAGACCACCAAAGAGTCAGAAAAAGAGCACGGAGGAAAAAAAAACAACAAAAAAAAAAACGTTCTCCTGTACGTTGTTTTTAAAGCTCCCCACTTTTCGCCGACTCCCTCTTCAAACTCTCCCTTTTTTCATCCATCACTCCTCACTCATTTATATGAGTGTCAGAAACGTTGATGGCTTACAGTTGCTTGACAAGAACAAGGCTCTTTATTTCTATTACTTTGTGTTATCTACTTCTCAAGCAAAGTCAGAAACGATAAAACTTTTTGGATATCTAATTAGGTATATTATAACACTGGGGTCATATTTTAAAGAAATAATAATTTAGAAAAGTAATTTATTAATTTATTTACTATATATGTAGTCAACTTTGACTCTAATGTCAATGTGCTGATATGGCACTTTTAAAAACAGGTTGAAACTGCACCAAGCTTCTGTACAAAGACAAATAAAAATGTCTTTGCTGTGGAACAAAATGATAAAAATAAAATAACATCACAACAAAAAAGTTACAGAATTAGCCCTCAACTGAATGCAAACAAATAAAAATAAGTTTTAAGTAATTTAAAATGAATTTTGGGCAGATTTAGTCTGAAAAGGAAACTAATTCTAGAGAAAAGGAGCAACGACAGAGAAAACCTGATCTCCTTTGCTTTTAAGTCAAGTTCGAGGGAATTTAACAGCAAGTGATTATTTGATCTCAAAGTTGTGGACACAGAGTGTGGTGTCAAAAGATCATGAAGATAAGAAGGGGCTAACCCAATTAAAACTTTAAAATCTATCAGGAACAATAACAGAATGTCAGCAGATGTTTATGTTCATGTTTTTCGTTCTTTTGTTTCTTTACGTATTACTTCAGTCTCTTTGATCTTAAAACACATTATTTGTAATTAATAAAAATATATAAAGAAATACATAATTATAAATTTTACAAAGAAGACCTTTGCAGGAAGGGTTGGGGTTTATAAAACAAGATCCAGAATGTTCAATGTTTTGTGCACATCTCATGTAAAGATTCAGTCTGAAGGAGGACAAACACTGATGCAAGGCCACTTAGATGAGAAACACATGGTTAATGTGTGGATGAATGAGGAAACAAACGATCCTTACAAAGGGTTTAGGGACACAACGCACCTTAATGTTGGAAATATATTCTGGATCTAAAAGAGCAAGAAGTACTTTTCCAAGTCAAATATTTTTATAATTTTTTTAAGAGCACTGATAGTTTGGCAGCATGTTAATTCATTCAAACTTCTGCACCATCAAGCTGCAGCCAGAAGTCTGCATATTAAAATAAGCTTGAGCTATTTTCTGCAAGATCCAATCTCTTTTCAGTACTATCAGCATTTGGAAATTAGTTCTCTATAGTTATCCGTTGAATATCATCACTGACTTTCAGCTCTACTTCTGCTTAATTTCTTACATCTGATGACTTATTTACATATTACATAATTTATAAGTTTCTTAAAACTCATATAAAGCAACAAATCATCATGTTGCATGACAACATATTGAGTCATTTGAAAAATTAGTAGAAAAGATAACTAAAAAGGTCAAATATTATGTAAAATAAGAAGTCTTGACAGAAGTAGAGAATTTAAACTGCTTGAAGCAGGAAGCTGTTCAGCAGTCAGGTGGGTCGGTTTGTGAGGACGAGGCACCCAGCAGTTCAAAAACTCCATGAAGGAGAACGAGGAGAGTCTGACAACGCGTACAACCCTCCTGAACAAAAGGTACAGACACACCAGCAACTCTTCCCGCTTCCTTCACTGCACTCTGCAGAGTCCTTTTTATTTCTGATGGGCAGATGATTTCTTTTATGTTTCATATATTGCTCAGCACTTTGATGAAATTAAAGCTGAAACTCACTTGCTGGAGTTATCCCTAGGGCCACAGCTCTACACTCCCTCTTAATTCAGGGAGGTTAAAATTTTTCAGAGGAACGGGATGCTCCTTTAAGAAGCTTGATAGATTCACACTCATTTACGTGACCTAATATGCTCATCTTGTATTGTGCAAGCAGTTCTCGATCCTCAGGCATACATGCACATTAAGAAAGAGAAAAGCTAAATCTATTTTACTACAAAAAAAAAAAAAAAATCTATTTGAATGGAATTATATTTTTTGAACAAATATAACAAAATGTATGGTAATGTTTCACTATGTTAACATCGGAAGCAATCAAAATAGTTTATTTTTCCAGGGCTGAGATTCAAGAGAAGTAATTCTGTAATTCAGTGTAAATATGTAAATAAGCTTTAAGTTGTGTCCTTCAACCAACATCATAAAATCGCAACCAAAAACAAAAAAATTTAAATTTTTCTTGTTAATCAACCTCTAATTTTCCCACTAAATGTTGGACCTTGATAAACCGTCCATTATTTTATCCCCTACTCTCTCCCTGGACAATTTTATGTTACCGTCCGTGAACCCCTAGACCTTGGGGGCGTAACAAGAACAATTCATGAGTCGGAGGAGTTCAGTGAACCTAATTTCTTTCTTAGCCTTATGCGTGAAGTTAGTGTCTTGTTTAAACTGGATCAACTTGAGAGTTTAAAGCATGTAAAGCTCAAAGCTTACTGCGGGATCTTCAACAGTTTTTACCGTGTGCTTCGCTCTAACTCAGAAAAAAGGTCTTGTGTAAAGAGCATAAAGTGTGAAAAGAGAGCAGCGTTGTTATCTGGCTCTGGACCTCTTAAAAACGTCTTTTCTGGGTGATCTTATTACAGAGGAACGCACACGGCAGCGCTGGCATTGCTCAGCCTTTAAGAGAGCAGGGACCCACATCTCGGAGAGGCTC
Organism: Poeciliopsis paucimaculata; assembly: GCA_903067055.1. NCBI lineage: Eukaryota > Metazoa > Chordata > Actinopteri > Cyprinodontiformes > Poeciliidae > Poeciliopsis > Poeciliopsis paucimaculata. Next base: position 6,305 of record CAEGAD010077949.1, read on the forward strand.
CGCGGCGCTTAATCACACTCTTCTGATTACACACAAAGGCAAGAACACTAAACACACACAGCAGGAACAAGTACAGGCCGATTCTGACTCTGACGCACTTTGGTTTAAGATTATCCGGCCCAAGCTGAAAACCTGGTTCAGTTCCGGGTGAGCTGCCTTTTTTTAATTTTTATTTTTAACTGCACCCGGTCTAAACACAGCTCAGTACACGAAAGGCCTTTTTCCTGCTCAGTCTGTAACAGCAGGACAAACAGCTCTTTCTCATGTGAGCAGCTATGTACATTACTCACAAGCTTTTTTATTTCTGGCTCTGAAGCCATAACTGGAAACATTTTCAGACTAATTACCTACAGCAATGAGACATAATTTATCATGGACCTGAATGCAATTATAATTGGGTGACTTACTCTATAATTACATTAAATAATCCACTTGCTCCACAATTATATTGATTAGGATTTGTAATGGAGAACATTTTGAAGCTTGGCACGGTCTCGTCACGAACGTCGGTGAGACACTGCAGACACACCTGCTGTTCGCATTTATTTGGCATCATGTAAGTCGCACGGCCTGTGACTCTTTGCTAAAAGAAAATGACAAGTTCTTGTTTTTTAGTATCTGTATTATGCAGGGTTGGGAGTGTTGCGTTAATTATTTACTTAGATTTTAACAAATAATTTTTTTTAAATGCAATTTTCAATTTTTAATTTTTGCTTCAAAAATAAATCTGATGGGACGCTGGAAATTACTATTGTTCTGTGCAAGTTGTGCAGAAAGGAATGGACTTATCACCAAAGTTATTCAAACCTAAATTACCATGTCAATGCAAAACATCAGCTGCAACCTAACAGCAGCAAACACAGATGTCTCCAATATTAATTTCAGCATCCACATTTCTAAACAAGTACTTTTTCAAAGAAGCTACATGAATGGCTACAGACTTTGCAGTTAAATTGGTTAAAAAATGTAATCAAGTCCCACTGCTACTAAGATGTAGAAGAACAGAAAAAGCAATATGCTAGATTCCATGTAAATGTATTACTCTAAAACTAAAAGTAAACTTTGAGACGTTGTAAAGGTGGAAATCAGAAGGACACAGAGTTAGCACATGTTTGTGACATCACTATGCAATGGTTCTATCGTCAAATAAGTGAAAAAGTATCCAAGTCCTGCAGAAAACATTGAGAACAAAACCACCTTAAAACAATGTCAGACTGCTTGGAAGCAATTTTATTAGCAGTTCTTTCAAAATCCAGATTTGACAATCAGATATCTCCCAAAAGTATCAACAAGTATTTATTAAACTTATGCTGAGGGCAAAAAAATCAGTTTTATTTGCGTCATTACTAAAACTGGAACCTCTAGATTAATTATATGAAGTTCACACAATCTCAGCGGAAACTGGAATCCATTCAGAGTTGCTGTTGCTGCTGTTGCTGAGCAGGACAACTGAACTGCATGGTAGGCCCTAATCCACTATGATCCAACTCAAAATGACCTAACCACAAAACTAACTGAGGAAATTGAGAGGGGTGCTGGAAACATAGAGCAGCACTGCAGCGTCGTGTTGGCCGCTGTCCTGAATGCTGGTGAAATAAGCTAAACTATGTTTGACCCAAATCATGGCAGAACCTTATTTACTGCCAACCAGTGTGTATGATTTCTCTGGTGACAAGGGAGACATTTTTACGATTGAAGAACAGCCAACCAAGGCACTATTTTGATACTGTGACTTTTCCTTTTTTTCATGTTTATGATCACAGATAATGAACAAAGGCATTCAAAAGGTCATACGTGGGGTATTCTTGGAATTTGGAGATTGTAGCATTGTATGTTTAACCAAGGACATGCAGTCTGAATCTGAGATCTGTAGAAGGGATCAGTTTTATCTAAAGCTATAGGCTATAATTTAAACTAATCTATTTCCATGCATGAAAAAAAAAATGATCAAGATCTGCACAATCAAAGACTGAAATTGAAAAGCTGCCACTACTTCCCAAACTTTTCTCCAATACCATAAAGGTTTCTTCAGGTTCATTGGACCATTGAACTACATTTGAAGTAAAGAAATGATAAGCTTCACTTCTCAAGCTTCTTTAAAAACTAGGATTTTATTAATTCATAACAAATTAAATCATCTCTAAAAGGTCTGATTAATCATCAAGTCAGATGCACAGTCATACGTCAAATCAAAGGCACTGCAAAAATGTCTTTTGACTTATTTACTATAGTCACATTGGAGCAAAACACCATCATAATCTATTAATTACAGACATATGCGTCTTAAAAACGTATCTTCAGCTTCAAGGTGAGGAGAATCCATTCAATCCAGTACAAAATGTATAACAAGGCTGCACTGTTTCATTTTTCACTTGTGATTTTTCTTTGAAACAGTCAGAAACATTACATGTCTGATTGACAGGCCTGTTTGGCTTTTTTTCCAGCTGGGGCTCCCAACGGACTGCTCATCAGCATTTGGGTGAAGTGTCTTGGTCAAGGACACCACTAAGACAGAGGTGGGTTTTGATTGGGCAACCCACCGGTTGCAGCCACAATTGCCATCGTTGCCCCACAGAAGGCTGTGTTCAGAGTCCGACCAGTCAACCTATTTATTTTGTATTTCACATTGCAAAAATTATTTCATTTCTTTTCAATTAGGTACGCATACAAGTTTGTTGCAGAAACCTAAAGTCAACGCAACTGCTTCGAACAGCTTGTTTGATTTTTAAGAAAAAGTAACAAATAGGGAGCTTTCAGTTTTTCAGGTATTTGTTTTTTATGCTTATAAGTTACAAGTAAAGTTAAAAGAGAACAACAAATAAAAAAACATGAGTTACATAAGAAAGAACAACAGAAGCAGCAGCTGTATCCTGTTTTATAGTCCTCATTCCAGTCAGCTGCATTGACAAACCACTGAATTCTCCATCTGAGCTTAGCATCTGTTGAAATCAGACTCCTATCCTCTAAGTCTGGCTGCTTAGCACACAACCACACAGTTCAGCATCCAGGAAGTTAACCCTGCATCTGGTGTTTGTCAGTCTGGATTTCTACAGGTGACAGACAGTCTCTTCGACGCAAACCTGCCTACGGAGAGTCGCATGGTGAAAGAAAAGCCGACTCTGAGCTGCTAACGAGAGCATTCTGCAGCCGACTGAACTCTCCTCAAACAGAGCATGTAGCGAATAATTCAACATGAACCACTAACAGATGCGGGCACAATATAATCTTCATATGGATCCAATTTGGAACCAAACCCAACGTTTAGGTGCATCCTGTTTAAAGCTGCCAGCAACTGAAAATATGGAGAATTAATGGTAGCAAAAACTGGAGGACAAAAGCTGAAAATGAGCAGTTAAATGAAAAGGGGCTGGAGTACGGGGGGGATTAATGTGGGAGCATTTTTCCTCATTTTAAAAGATTAAATGTCAATAAACCTATAAATAATCCTTATGTAAGACTAAAATTAGGCTAAAGAGTGAGTGTTCATGACTATCAGAACAATAATAGACAAAAATATGCATTTTGTTTTAAAAAACATCAGCATGAACATTCTGCATTGAGTTGCATATTCTCTAGTGCATGATTGGGTTTTCTCTGGGTACCCTGGCTTTGTCCCACAGTCCACGTTCTTGCTAAATTGTCCTTTTATATGAGAGATCAATTTATTTTTTATTTTTTTGCCAGGATTTGTAGAGTTTTCTAAAAATTTTGGGAAAAAAATAGACTTGATGTTTAAAAGAAGCACAAAGTCCGCACACCCAAAAAATAAGAAATATTTTTATACTCAATAAAAACTAATCTTTTTCATCTCAAGCTGGAGGTATGCATCTTACCCATTTCCCATATCTCTTTGCTTTAAGGTTCCCTGATAAGATCAATTCCAATAAAGAGAAAAAGCCATAAAAAATCCACAGAAATGTGGAGGTGAGAGACAAATGGAGAGCGATCATGGTCCATAAAGCACAGAAGCAGTAAAAAGGCCCTTAGAGCAGGCATTTAACGCAAAGGAATTCTGGTATCACTGCAAGGCCTTTCAATAAATCAGAGCTCACAGAGGCTGACCTCAGAATGTATCGGGGCACACACACAAACATTTCACATGTGTGAACACACACACGTACACACTACAGTAATTACGATTGCACATCCCGATAGGTGGGAAAACGTCCATGAACTGCAGTTATTTTTCCTTCTTACTGCAAGTCTTCCCACTCATGGAGACAGATCAAAGATTTTGCAGAAAGCGACCTTTTCTTCTGCCTCTCTCTGAGGGTTCCATGCTGGGAGACTGAATGATGTGGTTTTGGAAGTCCAGTGATGTCTCTGGTATTTGTACAGTAGTGGACATGAGGCTGGAAATACACAGACTTCAAAGGAAATCAGATAAAGAACACTGTGAGAGTCTGAAGCCCATGGTCACTGAGTGTCCCTCTGCAGACACAGATGTTCGAAACAGGCCCACATGTTCCCATCTTTGACCTTGCCTTGATACGGATGGAAGACCTCAACCCCGATCCTGCGATTTTCATAACCGCAATGATAAAAAAAAACATCTCTGGCACAAATAAGGTGGTAAAGGCGTAACAAAGAGGAATAGAAAATTAGATGGTACCTCCCGTAAGCAAAAACATGGCAGTCAGAGTTTTCTCTGTGCCAATAGGTGTGTGAGCCAATACCTGTGTGTAAGCAGGGAGACACTCCCAGCCAACAGAGAGGGTCTCATCGTTTTGTGGCTGCTTGAACATACAGTCACAAATCTGTCACTGGTCAATTTCTAACACACCTCCGCCTGCATCGGCTCAACTTATCGCTTCCTTTACGGCACAAAAGGCCCTATTGAGCTGGCGGAAGGAAGTGAGGACCGAGGGATATGGAGACCTGAAACCAGAGACTGATGTGCTAAAGCACAGTAGATTTGTTTTAAATAACATTTAAGAAGTTTTATATGTCTCTACTCTGCTTCATATACCATCGTAATTAATAAAGATTAAGTGAAATCCTTACCTTAGGTCTCCTAAAATGTGTAAACTGCAATTACATTTGTAAGTATTGTGACTTGTTAATTTAAGATGTCTTTATAAACAAATGTGAAAGCAATATGACAAAAACATAAGGTTTAATACGTAAAGATTAAACCTTATGTACATATTAATACTTTTTCACATATTAACAGTGGTGTGACTGAGCTGCTATTGTGGGTATTTGTGGAAGTCTGCAGTTAGTGACACAAATGGTAAAAGATGCGTAAAAAGTAGAGGTGGGATTCAATTAAAAAATGTAATCGATTTAATAGCACGGTTTGTATTTATTAATTGCAAGTAAACACATTTTTATCAAAAACTATACAAACAAAATAGTTTGTATAGTAAAGCAACATTTTCAATTCAAAAGTCTATTTCACTGCTAAATTGTTGAATAGACAGATGAGCTCAACAACAAATATACTTATTATTTTGAATATGTAATTGCGTTTATTCAACCATAAGCATAATGCAGAATTTAAAACAAAAAGATTTGAATAATAATAAGAATAATGCAGAGCACTATTATAAGCGGTTAAGCTTTCAGGTGTTTCAGGAACCCCTGATTATTTATTTAATTTCTTTGAATAAAGTATTTGATTAGAAATGTGGACCGTGGACACTGACTTTAGTGATGGGGCTGTCTGTGCCGCTGCAACATGTTTTGCATTGAGATGGTATTTTAGGCTTGAATAGCTTCAAGCTGACTTCTTTTTTGCGCAGGTTTTACACAAAACTGTAGTCTTTTTCAATGTCTTATCAAATCAAATTTTGAACCAAAAACTAACCCAGAGCAAAGGTTTAGGGTTGGGACTTTTGAATGTCAAAATTGGTTTACTTTTTTTAACATGTTCAAATCTATGCAATTTTAATGTCATTTATTATAATGATGTTATTTTATACTGAAAATGAGTTCAATTATTCAACAGGAAAAATCCTATGTTAAAAACCAAATTTGTATATAAAAACTATACATGAAGCACATGTCACAGATCAAAATTACAAAGCTGCACGAGTCACAGCTATTTATTCCTCATATGCCACAGAATCACATTCTCCACCATGCTTCACTGTGGGCAAGGGGCGGGTCTGTTTCGCACCACACCCACCTTGAGACTTTGTTCTCAGACAAAGTGCATTTTTTGAGTTAAAATCTAAAACATGTTAAACTCAGACAAACAATGCATTATCCAGACATATGTCCCACACAGCTTAGCTATACTGTTGTTTTAATTCCAATTGTTGTAAACATTTAATTACTGATCTGAGTGATATGGACAAGATTAGGAAAGAAGCAGTTTTCTTGCAGCCATTCCCTAAGTTATGAAGATCATTGAACATCTGCCTTACTTGAATGGCATGTTCTCTTGTCTCTCCCAGTTGTCAAGATTTGTTAAGATGAATGGGCCGTGTAATGTTTATACCCCAGTAAAAGAAGAAGTCGTGAATTATTAAAGGTCCTAAGCTCAGAAACTCAGAAAACAACATATATACAAACAACTTCAGCAGTGGAACTGGTAGGGAGCCAAAAAATGTAGGACAAGTGATTTTGTCAAATGCAATTAATGTGTGATGATTTATTTCTTAATGTGTGATGGTTTAATTGTAATCTATAATTTTTATTTTAAAAATAAAAATTTTCTGTTTTGACCTAATTGATATCATTGTGCCCAGAAAGCATTTTACCTTATGAAGCTTAGCAAAATAATATTTACATAAGACTTAATACGTTTGTCATTTTAAGAAGTTCTTGTTGCCACTATTATCTGTTAACATTCATTGATATTTTGTGGTCTCTCATCTTAGTTAGATAAACAATTTGTCTTTCTTACACCGTGAAAGAAATGTTATTTTATTTTATTTTTTCTAGATAATTACGTGATCCGTTTGTGTTAATGTAAGCTGAATATATATAAATACAGTCACACGTGCAGATGATATCAAATATTTACATACACCATATTAAAATACAGGAAAAACCCACTGTCTTTAAATCCAGACGCTTTCATATAGTAATTGTTATGTCCAGATGATGCTGTGGTTTTGTAAGCTGTTGATAGGTAAATCTGCAACTTCTCAGCGTCACTTATGGCATTATTTTAAGTTCAACTATGGCTGTACTTTATCGTAAGGCAATATCTCAAACACAATTATTCCTTGTCTGACATTTTAAGAAACAACAATAACAACAACAAAAAACCCCAAAACAAAACAAACAAAAAAACACCCAGATATCAGGGAGATAGTAGTGACATCCCTGAGGTCATTATGTTGAGTTATTAACAAGTAAAATATATTTTTTTAATTACCTAATCTTAATAAACTGTTGTTTTTGTTTTTTAAAGTTATTTAAGTTATCAATCAGCTTGAGTACAATTTATTTCAAAAGATTAGAATTGAGTTTGATTAACCTTTTAAAAATATAGCGTTTAAACTACTTTGTTTTACTCTTAGTGGAAGAAAATCAGTTCTGTGTCACAGAAATTAACGTGCTCTTGTGCTAAATGTTCATGTCAGCACTAGAAAAAATGCAAAAGAGCTTGTGAAGATGCTTGCAAGAGGTTGTTGCTATCCAGAGGAACATGTACAGAAAAAAGCTAAAAGATCACTCAGCAAGAAAGAAGTAATTACTTCAAAAGCAACATAAAATGCTGATTGGTTGTTATCAGCAACAAATAGATTTTTTAAGACAAATAAAAGTGTTTGACCATATGATTGTGTTACATTAAGAGGGGAAAGAAGGAAAGCAAACATGGAAACTCCGTCCTAACTGTCAAGAAGACGGTAAAAGCTTCATGTGTTGATCTTTTGCTGCAGGAGCTACTAATGTGCTTCACAAAGTAGTGAAGTAATGACCATGCACACCACCAAACCAATTACAAAATGGACTTTTGATAGCAAATTTAGTTGTATAGATTTTCTATTGCAAGGTCTAGCCTCACTGGTACGGAAGATTTGTAGCCAAATCTGAGTACAAGCAAAGGCACTGACAAATGTGACTCAGTTACACCAATTTACATAGAAGGAATGGGTCAAAAATCCATCAAACTATTGTCAGAAGCTTGTGGATAGACACCTGAAGTGTTTGAAAAAAACAAATATACCAAACAATAAGGAAATACATGGAAATAATTGACTGAAGATTAAACAAATTGGTAAAGTTTTCAAACATCCAAAAGTTATGACAAATACATAAATGAAAAGAAGGATACTATATTTCTTCTAAAAAAGTTGATGCTAAGCAAAATATAAAGTGCATGAATTACACAGCAACAGTGTTTGTCTGGCATCATGTACACACCATGAAGCCTTTCAACATGCAAGCATGTTGAAGTTTAAATATCTTATCTAAACATAGTTGCCATTTAAAATGCTTCGGGATTTCCAGAGGGGTTAAAATACGACCTGAGCATTTGACTTCCGGCTCTTTTGGCACCACAAATCGGGGCGTTCATGTCTATCGTTTCATCAAAGCAATAAAACATGAGTGTAGTAAATGAATAGCGAGGTGCTGGGTCTTTGGGAATTCAAGACAGTTATTAGCCACTCCCAGCTACAAGTCAAAGGGTCAGGTCCAGTGTGTCTCTTTCTATGCGTGTGTTTGCGTGTCTGTGTGCGAAAGAGCTGTGAGAGTTACAGCTCAGGTTTCCTTCCCTGGCTCCCCATGCAGCTTGGCCTCCGCACAATGTGTTAAGTGACCTCTAAGGGGTGGCCCTGTCACCCTGATGGGTACGTGCCCTGCTCACATGACCATACTTACACAAAATATATAAAAGCTGTATAATTAAAACATTCAAGTGAAAGGAAGCAAAGTTGCGAGGTTTTACCTCAACTACTCAATAATATTTCAAACTTGTTTTGAAACTTCTTTAAAAAAAAAAAAAATAAAAA
>CAEGAD010077950.1:0-70877 GCA_903067055.1 Poeciliopsis paucimaculata
AGTACTTGTGGGGGGTAAAAGAAGAAAAAAAATAAGCTGAAGCTCCACAGTATTAAAAAGGTTTTGTGTTGAAGTTCAAGTGCGGTAACCAAAATGAAGGACTTTCCACTGAAAATGAGGTTTAGTTTTAATATATATTTATAATACTGTTGCACTTTTCATCAACTTATTATGATTTTGTTCGTCAGCAAGATCCTTTCGAAAATCTGAAAAGTTTCAGAGCAAGCAGTTTTTTTTCCTCAAGGACAGTTGGGTTGTTTTTGTTTTTTTTTGAAGGGAACCAAACAAAATGGCTGATATCCTAAAATGAAAACACTTTGAGCACTCGCGAAATGAAAAGTAAATTATCATGCCAAATCATGTCTTGCATTAGTTTCTTTTTTTTTTTTTATGCAAAAGTGATAAAATTATCCCCACAGCTCAACAGCTCCATTTTATCTCTTATTTTATGTACAGTCTTCCTCTAGTTTCCGTTCTAGAAACTAGAAACTTGCTTCTTGGTAGCAAGTTTGGGCCAGCTACCACTGTCAAGGCATAGTAAGGTTTTTGTAGTTTTAACACTATTAGTCTTTTAAAGGAGATGCCAGAGAAATTATTGAAGCGATAAATCTGGGTATTTTCTGAACCACAGAGTAGCTGTGGTTTAGTGCAAAACTAAAATCTCCTCTCCTTTAAGCCTGAGACGTTTTCTTCTTCTCCACTTATGGTCTGGAATCGTTCTTCCGTCTCAATTACGAACCAGAATCAAACTATCTCTAATGACGAATGCCACCGTACAGTATCTGATATGTTGCTTTCTTTCTTTTAAATTTTTTTCTCCCTCCTTCAATATTTCAAGCCTGGGAACGTCGAGTGCTCTAACACTGATAAATTATTACTCTGTCACAGAGTATAAAAAAAAATGAATAATGGATTAGAGGATGAATAATGGACTATAAAAATCTCATTATAATAAAGAAAAGCCACAAACTCCAATATCTGCATAGAGTTAGTGCTGATATAGCCGTAAAGATCACTGGGCTTCGTAGTCCTTACAGGTCCTTGAAATTGTTATTTATCTCCTTTTGATCTTTTTTCATATTTTGTTGCCTTTGAACCATAAAGTGTCCCAGGAGGCACATGCGCAAAGTTAAGGTTTGCTCAAAGTTCAGCCCCACTGTCACGTCCCCAAAAATCTGAAAGAAAATGAAGCTTGAATTTCTATTTTTTTCTCCTAAATATCTAAAAATTGCGGTGTGCATTTGTATCCAGATACTGAATATGAACCTTAAATGAACTCCAGTGAACCTCCCACAGAAATCACCCAATGAGTAGATAAAAAGCCTCCTGTGTGCAATTTAATTTCACTAGAAATGGAGACCTTTTGTGAAGGCTTGAGGGGTTTCGATTGTTGACTGCGTGTTCTATGACTTTGTAATGCCTTGTTGCTGAAGTATGCTATCCAAAGGAAATTTGATTTGATGGGGTTTTTCCAGCCTAATCAGCCCAATTCTTCTTTTTAACCCACAACAAAATCCAGTCTGTGCCACTTCCACATGTGCTGCTCATTCGGATACGCATCCGATTGTTTCCAAAGCCGCCTCCCCGGTCTGAACGGTCATGTCTCAACGTCATCCGGCTTTTATGCCATTGATGTGAGACATGCAGCAGAGCACTGCACCAGTTGAGGTATATCAGGATGTAAACAATGGCTAAGAAACTACAATGACAAACGTATGAAAGAAATCTGTCGCTGAAGTGCAAACCACTCCTAGCTCTGACTACACATCCAAACAGACTTCTCTTTTCAGAAATTGCAGTCAATACTCCACAAAAGGCTGCTGCTTCTTTTGATTAGCTTCCTTCAAAATCTAATATTACTTGCTTTGTGATGCCGACACTCTTCTTCTGCACACGTGGGTCACACAGAAGTCTCACTGCTGTCGGGTTCAATTGGCAGCATGAAAAATTATTAGCAAAAATCCAAATTGAGCATCAAGACCCGCTGCGCGAATATAACCTCGACCCTGAACACACTTTGAAAATGAACGTTTGCGGATTCTCTCCATTCAATAAGATGGAGCTAGAGCTGAGTTTTTTTTCTGGATGTGCAAAACTGGTGATGCTGCTTCTGTGAGTTGTAGATCATTTAGACATCCAAGTAAAGAAACTTCAGAGAAACAATACAGGCACCTCTAGTCTCCCGATGCACTAAGAGAGCTGCAGAGAGGATCAGACAGAGATGATGATGACCCAGCAGTCGTATCGGAGGAAGTGAGAAAACGAGGTGGACAGGGCGCCGCGACGAGGTGTGAGCGTGTTCGATAAGCCATTATCGCCACGAGAGGAGGACACCAGGCCGTTGTTTCATCACAGCCCTTTTGTTTTCCCTTTTGTGTTTTTCAATCGTCGTTTGGAGCCATACATCTTCAATGCGAGCCACGGAAAGAGAAGTGTCTGACACAGATTGATGTGCTGCTAGTGTCTGCTCCACTCAGAACAACAGACATTCATTCATCAGAGTTACAACAGCTATTGTGAGGTGTCGACCCGATACGGCGTCCGACACAGTGGCCAGAATCAGCACAGCAACAGCGATAAGACCCTTAGTGACTGTTTGTGCAATGCAGGACTTGTTGTCTTTGGTGGTACTTCTGTCAATTTTGTGAAATTGGTTTATCTGTGTTAAGATGACTGATCATGTTTGGTTTTTGTTTTTTGCAGGGGCGGCGCATTGCGTCAGCCAGGGCCCATCTCCTGCGACGCACCATCAGCGTTCCTGTGGAAACTCAGTTTCCAGAGTTCCACAGCCAGCTTTCCACAGAGAGCGGTAAGCAGCCCAAAGCTCCCCGCTGCTAACGCCGAGCTCTCGCAAGTTTTTTTTTTTTCTGGAAAGAATTTCACTGGCTTCACAGGCAATTTCATCTGCGAGTGTCAGCAAAGATGTTTGATTCACTGAAATCGGAAGTTTTCATGCACTTGAGTCAGACTTGAACAGAGTGGAGTCGGTGAGGTAAACGAGGGAAAGGAGGGACGTTTAGCTGCCCAGCTCAACGAGGGGATTAGTGTCGTGTTTTGTTTCTACCACTTATCCACTAGATGGAGAGCTTGCTGCTCTGCACTGCTGCTCTGCACTCATCACACTTCAACACTCAAAAATAGATGTAAAAGTTTTTTGTTGGCATGCAGTCTTTAGGCCTAAGTATAGACTTGATCCAAACAAAGAATCTTAATTAAAGCTCAGGGTTGACAATCAACACATAAAGTCAGATTTGGAAAGAAGGTGGTGCTAATTGGCATGCAACCTAACCAGGTGTTTTGGTAGTCAGGTGTTTATTTATTTTTCTTATACGAGTTACATGTCAGGCTTCTGGGCAGGAAAACAAAGATGCAAGTTTATGGCTTGTTTGAATTTCTATCCCGTTTTTTTATTTATTTTTTTGCTCTCCGTATCTCGGCCACTATATAGCTAACGTGTTAAATTACACAGTCAGCTGTGATCTTGTAATTTCCAATATTTCTTCAGAAATATTGGATGGAGCAGCACCTTACGCTTGTGGCTCGGACAGGACAAGAAACACACATCATCATTTTAAAATGGGGCTAAAGTTTTGTGTCTGTGTGACTCGAGACACAAACTCTTAATTAATGTCAGAGACTATGGAAGTGAAGTAATTTGAAAAAAACTGGTTTGTTTAAAGTTGAGTGGAAGGAAAAAGTATTGAAGAAAAAGGTGTAATTTCTGTTATAGTTTTGCATGTCATATCATACTTGGATAACCAAATATATATTTATATATATATATATATATATTACAGTAAAATTACATTTACTGTAATTTTTCAGTAAATGTTGTGCAAACATTCAGATGATAGGATCAGCATTAAATACATAAAATTCTTCTTCTTTCCGCCTGATCTTGCATTGATGGTTGAGATATATTTTGGGTCGATCCGTTTACGACCATAGAATACTTTCAGCAGGATAATGCATCACACCAGAAGGCTCATCATTTTCCGCATTTATTTTGTCCAAAACGGCAATAAATAAAATATACACCAATGACTTCCACACTAACCAGATATTAACACACTCAGCACTTTTGGTATGTAGATATTTAACAAACAGATTTGTTTCTACTGTGGGATGCTGTCATGACGTAATGGAACAACTCGGTTCAAATAAGGTGTACCTGATATAGTGGCCAATGGAGGCACTCAACTGCGTGCGTTTGTGTGTTCCGGTTCTTCACCCTGCAAAACCGCAAACAATATTTGTAATTTCGTCGGCGTGCGTCCCACCTGCTCAAGCTTCCCGTTCAAAACGAGCAGTGTGAGAAAGGCCAACTCCACACCCACGAAAAGGTTTCAAACAAATTGGAGCGCGTTTGATCTCCAGGCTGAATTCTGAGCACCTGTCGCCTCCGTTCTTTTGAGCTCGTCAAGGTTTTGACGAGAACACGCATTCCTTTTGTGAAAACAGCAGAGCGCAAAACATTTGCTGCAACCTGTTTTGTTGGTCACACGTTGCACCTCTTTCCCGGTTTTTAATTTGCGGTGAGCTGCCGTGATTTATAAAGGATTAAACAGAGATATGCTTTTAAAGGATTTCATCTCGCAGCCCAAATGCTTCCTCTTATGTGTCTTTAATTCCTGCTTGTAATCCTTCCCCCAGAGCGCAAAATGACTATTAGCTCTCAAAAAGGGTGGCATGCAAGGATGTGAAAATGTGTACGCCAGCTTAATTTTACCAGGACCATAATGAAGAATATCATTTAAACTTATGCTGTTTTGAAAATGTGAAAAATCCCTGAAGATTTTGTCATTTAATGTGATTATGAATTTTGAGTGATGCACCAGTGAAAAACCTGTAACTACAATCAAGCTATGCTAGCATGTTTTTTTTATTAGTTTATTTGTTTTTTAATAATTGGATATGAATTTTAATATTACTCAAAAATCCATGTAATGTAAATATGCTATAAACCTGTAAAATGCTCACTTTTTGTCTAAAATGTTACTTGAAACAATTGTATTTCTCTTAGGAAAATAGGAAAAAAAACTCAACGTTTTGAATGATTCTTGCTCAGTTTGAATTTCAGACATGTAGGTTTGCTCCTGTTGTGAAAAGTTGAATGGAGTGCCGTAGACGCAAAGAGCAGTCAGAGGCCTTCAGAAAGAAGATCACTGCAGCTCACGAGTCTGGTAACATATTTAAAATGTTCTGATTTGAAATCACCATATAAAATATGGTTTATGACTGGAGGAATAATTAAAACAGCTCCCAACATGTCACGTTCTTACCGTCAGAACAAGTTCACCATGAAATCGGACCGCAAGATGCAGAATACACCAATAAATCCGTCAGGGACAAAGGACGTTTGAAATTAGCAAAACGTATTACGAAAGATATGTTCTCTTTCCCCATGGCAATCTGAGTCCTCAGATTTGAATGAACCCACAGAAGTGCTCCTTAAGAAAACCCAATTTTGGCTTCATCCACACGTTTCCCACGAGGTTTGCAGTAAACTGCTAATGTGCTTAAAGGAGAAATATGACGTATTTTACCTGGCACATAGTGTCATTTCATAGCACAATCAAGTAACTGTTACCCTCAGTTGTTAAAAAAAAAAAGCTCTATATATCAAATATAACTTAAAAGAAATATGATTTTGTAAACTTAAGCACTGAAATTGGGCCGCTGTCTCTTTAAAAACTCCTGCTCTTTCTGAAACTCTGCCTTAAGAAAGTGCTCACATTGCTCCTTGATAAGGTTTTCACCAACTTTGCACTGAGAAGTAGCTCCTATAACGAGCTCAGCAGATGCACAGTTCCACCAGGTGTTTGCTAGTTGCTGCGGGCTAGTCTGAAGGAGCTGAGTGGGGCTGCTCTGTGAGTCGGAGGCCTGGAAAACGCTCCAAGGAGGAGCTGTGTCTCGAAGGCGGGGCTAGGTCCACCCACACGTTTCACACAGCTGAACGGTTGCCACGGGAGATTAAAAGATTTCTTAATCGTGCATGAGAGAGTCACAGGAATGTTTCTGATGCCATGATGTTAAGCTCAAATTTAATTTTACACGATACTGCCTCTTTAAGGGTTTCGGAAACTACACTAAAATCTCCCTATTATTCAAAAAGAAAGGGGAAAACTCTGATCGGAGAGGCGACATTTAGCGCAGCCGCAATTCCCTCCACCCAGATTTCTCTTGCTCCATGTGGAAACTGCCCCTCAGTCTCCTCCCTCCTGTTCCAGGCTCTGCTATGCTCTCGCTGCCTTGCTCTCCACAGAGGGGCTCAGCCAGACAGATGTAACACAGCAGCAGAAGCTGGAGCCGAGCTGAGCTGGCAGGCGGCGAGGGCCCAGACCAGTGCCAGTAGCTCTTACTGGAAAACCGCAAAAGGACTAAAGTCGGCAGCAGAAGGACGATACATCACCCTACCTGTATCGGTTGAAGACCAGTTGGCAAGAATTTCTTTTTTTTTTGTTTTTTTTTGTCTCAGTCAGGATGTGGGAGTGTTGATCTGAGCGCTCATCATCACCCCGCGAGTTCACCATGGAGCCTGACACCAGCACCAATCAAGAAGCACCAAATGGTAAGGAAGGAAGGAAGAGAAGATGAGAACACTTGAAAGGGAGAGAAGAGAAACAAAAAGGTTTTGAGCTTGAGAGTCAGTTAGTCGGGTCACGTGTTTTTCCAGTTAGCCTATTTTTATTGCCAGGCTGTTGCCTTGGCCCTCTGTGGTCATCATGAATAGGACTTTAGTCTGGTCTGTTGATTTAGAGCTGGGGGGTGAAGAGGTTAAAAGGGGGGTTACATGACAATACGATGAAATCACGGTGGAAGTGTTCGACTTCAGCAGTCGTCTTCTCCGTTTCGTTTCGCAGTCAGAAAGTGTGAGAAAAGTGCGTGTGGGATTAGGAGCTCTCTGGTTTCTGATGGCGCTCCAGCCGTTCCCTGTATGAGCCTCGTAAAAACCTGGAAGCGCTCCTCTCCGCGGTCTACCAGGACGAGTAGCGTATGCGAGGGCCGTGGGTGTGGGATTCCTGCTCGAACGCGGCATGATAATTTGGCGGTCGTGCGAATCCGTACGTCCTCGGTCACCGCGGCGTCAGAAGTACGTGGGTGTTTGTGTGCTCCGGGAAAACCCGAGAGCAGCACGGAAGAATGAAAAGTGGGATTTGGATGAAGTGGGAGGTGAGATAGAAAGAGAGAGAGAGTTATGTACACAAATAAATCCAAGGGGATCTGGACTCCGCTGCTAGCCGGTCGCTCTTTTTCCCTTCTCGTCCACCACCGCTCTGAATGTCAGCGCTTAAACTTGATAGTTAAAACGCTGAAAGAAAAAAAGAAGAAGAATAAGAAAAAAGACACTTATTAACTGGGCCAGAAAAGATGTTTTGGCTTCATGGCCGACGGGAAGGACTCTGCTGTGCTGCTGATGAAGAATGTGGTTTAGAGAATGAGTCAACAGAGAGCATATTTCCAGGAGGCCATAGTTTCTCTCTGCCAGCGTCTAAGCCACATTGTTTTATGTGCTGGGCCGTCTGCCATGGTACAGAAGAAGTCCCGGAGAAAAGAGGGAGGTAGGATAGCTGCAGAATATCGGGGTTTTATCCGTCCTTTGAGATAAGAGACTTCTCCAAACAGTCAAAGTCAGATAAGTAAGAACCCTACTTTCCCACACCTGGATGCGTCAAGGATCCCTGAAAGAAAATGACACATGTCTAGTTTCTATCATTTGGACATGGGATGTTGGATTTGATGTAATAGATCTCCGCAAAGAAGCTGAAAAGCTGGGCAGAGAGAATGTGGAGGTGGCTGCATCATCCTGCGGGGATGGCATACTTCTTACAGGACAGAGGTAAACTCGGAGCAAACTTGGAAGGAAACAGGACAATGATTCTGATCATACATCCAGTGGAAATGATCGTCAAGAGTCACGTCAGAGTGATCTTGTTAAAAGTCGAGACTAAATCCAGTTAGGACGCAGAGAAAAACGCTTTCCATTCACTCTGAGCTTGAATTGTTCTGAAGAAAGAAGATCGAGCGAATGCTTCAGTCTCTAGAAAGTTTTGGAGCTGCGGGTTGTTTACCTAAATATATCTGGAAAGTAAAACTGACATTTTGAAAACAGTTTTATTTTCCTTTCATTTTACAATTAAATGTATTTATTTATTTATTTTTTGCATCAAAAAGATAAATTGAAAAAACGTAGTCATGAATACTTTAACAAGGTAATCTAAATGGAGATGGGTTGGCCATAATTTGATATCATTCGATCACGTCCTCCAGGTTCACCGTTTCTCAAACCCCCAGGTATCAATTTTCGCTCCCTCTCACACACATCCTCGCACCACTGCTGCTGTTCGCAACAAACAATCCCGGATTTATCTTTCCGTGTGCATTTTGTTGTCTTATATTACGTATTGCCTTGCACATTTCCCCCCGCCCTCCATCCAAAGTAGATGAATTTAGCTGACTGTTTTAGCAGCGAACTGTGACTGCATCCATTTCCTGCTTCTGTCAGAAGATTGTGCTGATGCTGGGCATCTTTTGTCACTTAATAGTACTTTAAAAACAACAAGAAAAAAAAACTGCATTACCAAGGTAATTCAGAAGTTTTCTCAAAGTGCTGAAAATAGAACATAGATTAAAACACTAGTTAGGATTTGATGCCGGTAACTTGTATTAGTGGGCGGCATGTCTACGGCCTCCCCTTTTTAAAAACACAGAGAATCGATACCGTAAAGTGTTTTTCCATTTTTGCCTTGGTCAAATCGGGTGGGAAACATGTCTGGACTTCAGTCCTGCAATCTACCATCAAGGCTCTTCTTCTTCTTGCCAGAAACTGTGAGCTGCAGTTTTTGCTGAATGCGGTTTGATTTTGAAAGGAAACGCAGGGGGCGCGGGGGTTTCTTAAAATTCCCATGTTAATACGTAAGGCAACATGGAGTATTTCATAAAAATGCGCAATTTTAACAAATTACGTGGAACTGATAATCAAAACTGATTCAATATGTATACTTTTTCATATATATGGCCAACTTAAAAATTGGGCAAAGAGCTTCTGCACATCCAGGTTTTATGGAGCTAGTTAAAGCCGAGGAACCTAAAAACTAAACACTACCTCCCCTTACTTTCTGCTCACTTTGCGGGAACACAGAGTCCTTGATATATTGAAGGGTGTTGATGGTTTATATCTGACAATTAAGACTTATTTAGGAACTTGAAATGCTTCATATATCAATCAATCATTGCCAGTGTGGTCATTTGGAAACCTTTTTGGAAATGTTGATTTACATAGAGCTCTGAAATCTGAACTAGCCCAGGCCTTTGCCATCCAATGCAATTCCGTTTGATTCTCATCTCCCTTCGCTGCTACGTCAGAGCCTTCTTCCGTTGAAGTGGATTTCTCCGTTTGAATTTGAACCGGGCCAATCAATCGAACAGAACAGGTTGTGAACGACGACGTCGATTTTCGGCACTGTTTCAGAATTAAAATCCGCCTGTAGGTTTTCAGTCGGTGTAGGCAACGCTTCCAATTGACATTAACAGCCGTTTTGTTTGGGTCGGCACTTCTCGCTTCGCATCGGAGGGCAGTTGTTTGTAGCACAGGCTAGTCCCGATGAGTTTCATCATGTCAAACTGGTGCGTTGCACACGTCACGGGTGAATGTTGACAAATGGGTCAAATCTAAAACTTCCAGGAAGCAACTGCTTTTACCAAGCTACCTGAGAATAGAACCCTGGTGAACTTTATGTGTCATTTTTATTTACTATGATTCATCCTGTAAAATGTCACAGGATGAATCTTCTGAAGATTTGAAACAAAGTGAAGAGAGGCCACACAGAGAAGGTGTATTTTCAGGTGTGACACATAAAAATCCCATAGAAAACCATGTGAGCATTTTGTCAAGGCATCCTTTGAGGACTTTATATTAAACTCACGGTTTCAGCCAGGGATACAGAACACAGTGGTGGAAAACTAGAGATGCTGAACAGACGTGAAATGGCCACATTACCAGTTGGTGAAACATGAGTTGCTTGTGTTGTCCTTTTGAATTTTAATTGTTAAAAAAAATGTGAAGTCACTGTAAGAGGGGTCTGACTGAATGTCAGAAGGGGCACGTAGGGGAGTGGTTGGCTGTCAGAAAATAATGTGTCGCTTGTGTTGTTACCATCATTGCAGTTCTTTCATCACTTTTTAAAGCCAGAAAGATCTGGTTTCATTTTTACATCAAGGTACAAG
Source organism: Poeciliopsis paucimaculata (assembly GCA_903067055.1). NCBI lineage: Eukaryota > Metazoa > Chordata > Actinopteri > Cyprinodontiformes > Poeciliidae > Poeciliopsis > Poeciliopsis paucimaculata. The sequence goes on from CAEGAD010077950.1 coordinate 10,228, forward strand.
ATACATTTTATTTAAGTAGGTGTGCAAGCAAAGTCATCTACAACATTGAAAAACTGGTGAACGTCGCGTTGTCGTCCTGACAACGCCGAGCTGACACAGTTAACCAAAATGCTACCCAACGGTGGGAGCATCATGCTTTGTGGGTTCTGTCCTTTAGCAAAAAATGGTCAAAATCCAGATCTAAATTGATCTAAAAATCATATTGACTGCAAAACTTGAAGATTTCTAATCATAATTGAATTTATTTAATTTCCCTTTGGGATCAATGTAATATTGTTTTTTATTGAATATTTATTCTACATCCAACCTCATAACCTCAGGATTTACAACGCTGGTAGAGATAAAAATGTATTGATGGCAAACATTTTATACAGGGGTTTGAATGCTTCTTCAGTGTACTTCCGCAAAGACTTTCACTTTTGTGTAATATCTTTACAACAAAAGAAAAAGTTAAATAATCTGTTTCCTACATCCGGTCAACAAATGTCCCAGACTGATTCTGATACGTTTGTAGCATCACCTACAGTTTCCACAATTATCAGAATTGCCTACAAAGAGAAACCGTTTTTCTGCAGGATATGCTGAAAACCTCATAACGCATTTCTTTCTTCCTTTTTTTGTCTTTTCCGTTTTTTTTTTTTTGTTTTTTGTTTTTTTACAAGCAAAACGTCTTTTGTTTGGAATCAAATTGAAAACATCTTACAGAAACCTGCAGAGATGTGAGGATGTTTCAGAAAGTAAAAAGGAACAAGGAGGGAAGAAAAAAAAAAGCTCCACACCGTGGCCCTCATTGACATGTAAATAGGTCTGCCTGTGCGTGTGTTTTCTTTTTTTTGTCCTAGATGAGAAAGGTGGAAGGCTTGTTGAAATAGCAAAGCAGAAGACAGGTGGACATATTTGGTGAAACCGTGTATTTTAACTTGTCAGAGATTCTATTCAGCTGGAGAAGTAAGCCAGCTGGGATATTTGAAGCACTTTTATTGGAGACAAAGGGACCTTTCTCCTTTTTTTTTTTTTTTCTATTTCTTGTTTGAAGTGTTTCTCGCTACACCTTAAAAAACTCCCAGATGTCGTCAACATGAAACCGTGGCCTTGTGCTTAAGACTGCTGCGGGGCTTTGTCACAAAGAATGCTCAGTTTTCGGGATAAAGGATTTCTTCTTGGTTGCGTTGTCATGTGGTAAAACTTTTGGGTGGCACGCTCGGCGTGTATTTAGGAACTGGGCTGTCAGTGTAGAAGTTGTAATCTATTTTACACCAGGCTTTACGGGCAGTTCATCCCAGTTAAAAAGAGCCATTTCTCTCTCTCTCTCTGTGAGGGCAACAGCCTGCACAGATGTTTTCTAAATGAAAAAGTGATGTTTAGTCTCTTTCCAATTGCAACCGCGTTCGTGTGCCTCAAACTATAGGACGTGCATGCATGTTTGTGTATAAGCTTCATTTTTTTGCTTCATTTTCTCGGCTTGCCCTAAAAGGTTAAAGAGAAGGCCTGAACAATATTGTTTTTGAAGCGAGACACCGAGTTGCACACGTTTCACTTCTTGCACAAGTCAAATGTGCGCGAGGCAGACTTTGTGCGTCTGTAGTCAAAGGAAGATTTACTCTTAAAGTAACGCTGCCGAGATGATCAAGTTTGCCCACAATATATTAAATATTGCTGACTGGAAAATTTGCTTATGATTGTGTCATTTTATGTAAATTCCAGCCAGGGGAAACAACAATATATTCTCCATGAGCAGCAGCGCTCTGTGTGATATGCAAAATGCTTTAAATGAACACCATCTGAAAGCTGGTGGCAATTTTTCTGACGTAAAAAGAAAAAGGAGGGAAAAGTGATCGATAGAATTGATTAATTTTTTTATATAGTGTTCATGTGATAACTTTGCAGTCCAATCCAAATGTAGCTCTAATTACGGCTTTTTATCTTCAAGGAAGTCTTTCAGAGGGATTAGTCTTTCCGTAGTGTTTCTACAATCGGCAGCGGTTTACAAAAAACATCCCTTACTGATTCAATAACCATAGTTGTATTTAATTTTATCAAGAAGAATTTTGAGTCTGGCATGTAATCGCTTTTTATTCAAAAATATGGACACGATGCTTCACAGCTTCTGTTACAAATTTAGTACTGAAAGCCAGGTTTCTGGATTTCCACTATTAGTTTTTAATCCTTACGCTGGTGCAGGAAAATAAACCCCATCAGCATGTTTATCAGGTCGCCATCTTGCCACCGAGCACTTTAATTCTTTTCAGTGTTTTGGGTGGACACGTTTGTGGCTGCGGTCACAAGGAATTACGCACGCAGAATTGAAAATATCTGTTTGCGGTGACCGCAGAGAGATGAGCACGCCGAGGCTCAGAAGGTTGTGATGGTCATGAGAAACCCCGAGGCTGCGGTGACGTTACCTTAGCAACCAGATGAGCTTCTTGTGTTCCTTTGTTCTTCCGTCATCTTCATCAGAAATAGTGGGTTTCGCTTCCATAGCTGTTCAGTTCCTGTGCTCCGACTGTCGGGAATCTGCCGCATGACGTTTAAAAGAAAAAGAAAATCAGACTTTGTTTTAGTTTCCCAGCAAGCAGCACAGCCACATCACAGATCCACCAAAAAGCAATGCATTAACTGTCTGAGTCCTTTTATTAATGCATTAGCTGTCTGAGACATTTTATTTGACTTTGTCACTGAGGCGATTTCCATGTTTTTATGACTGAAATGAGTGACAGTGATGTAATCATTGATAAAATTAGAAGGCTTTATGAAAATTAGTTGGAATAATATGTTTTTTTTTTCTTTTCCAACGCAGTATATTTGCCGACATGAGACATTACAAGCTGCTGGTTTGAGTAAAGTTTTGGCGTACCAAAGTCGAGTGGTCTAAATTAATATATTATGGTCACTTTATGAGAATAAAAGAACCTTGAAGCAGATGGCTAATAATTATGATGCTGTAACTTTCTTACAGAGTCTGCCTCAAGTAAGCAGTCGGCTGTGTTCATGTTGTCATGAAATAGTATAGATGCCCTCAAGTGTACTTTCAATGAAATCTGGTTGCTTTAGTCAAAATTACCCAGAAATAAATAAATAAATGTTTTTCCAACATTTAGTATTTAAAAATTCCTGATTTATTCCCATCTGTTTCAATGGAAAGTTTTCAGATTTTATTATTTGGTATTCATCAGAATATCACATAACTGTGACGACAAACCAGGCCAGACAAGGTTTTCTTGCTCCCACACACTCAAGAAAAACAAACAAAAAAATCTTTACGTTGGTTGCCATCTTTGGCGACTAGCATTGTATCATAAGTAAATGTTAGATTTGCTTATTTATTATTCATTGATGTCTTCCGACAACACGTGAAAGCGTAGTTTGAGATCCACGGCGGTAGCCGACACGTGAAAAGTTCATTAAACACTTCAGACTGGTCTGGTGACGGGGAGGGGGATATAAATGACGCTGCAGAGGCAGAGTTAAGCAGTAACCTCAGGGAGCTGTCTTGTGGCCGGCGGCGGCGGTGGCACAGCTCCATTTGGCCCATTTGTTAGAAAGCCTCCCTGATGGGAGACCGTCAGTCACTGTGAAGACCCGCTGTGGAGGGAAGCAGAAACAGAAGAGATGGGAAAAAAAAAAAATAGAAACATCTGTTACAACACAATATCTTGTTCTAAAAACTAGAATCCACATGGGTCTGCTGGTGGAGATGTAAATACTAAACATGTTTACATGGTAACCTAATGTGTGCGTGCATTTAGCGGTCTCTGTCCCCGTCGTTCAGTGGCGAACACAGCAGCGGCCTCGTTCGCCACCATCCGTGTTGCGACAGTGATTTTCGTGTCCCTGTAAATCTTCCTTTAATTTGCTCTTCTCACACTGAGGGTGGCTAATCGTATCCTAATAAGCGGCAGGCAAGAACCAGAAGAAAATCAGATTTTAATCAGTGCTTTGTTTACCCTTCCATCTTGTTTGTGTGGCTTATCCAGTCACAGATCTGCCATAATCCTCTGGTATTTATTTCACTGCCAGAGTTGGTGGGAAAATACAGTAATCTGAGCCTGAAATTAGGGCTTTGTGGAAGTAGCAACATAAAACGCAAGATGGAGTGATGCTTAGAAAAGTACTTGGTTAACTGTACGAATTGTATTTGGACAGAACCTTTTAAATCGAATATTATAACCTGGTTTCCCTGGCGACATATGAACAGTTTGATGGACAAATGCAACTTCCTGGATCAAACGTAAATAAACTTGAAAAGAAAAAGTTTTTGGAAAATGTTATGCATGTAAAAGCAAATCAGATTAAAATTATTAAAATAATTCTACATGTGGCATATTTGTATTCAACCAAGAAGGTTGTTTCTGATGGTAAATGAGACTGTCATTGCTAAACAATGATAAAACATTGTAGCCACTTCATGTCAAGTGACTTTATTTACGAAGAACCATCAGTTTAGACTACTTTTAATTTATAAAAGCATCAACTTTGGCAGATTCTTAAAGTCAGTGAACACAAATTGGTTTTAGATGCATCAATTACAGTGGAACCTCTGTATTTACGAAGGCTAAGGACCACAGTCGCCCACTAAAAACGCTTACAGCCGCCTACTCTAACCACCAAATATGCATTAATATCAACAGTGGAAGCCATTGTAGCACTGCCACAGATGTTACATCTCTATACGCTACAGACTCATGGTGGTAGAGCCAATCAGTGCCTAGGAAAATGAGTGGTTCTCCCTACACTGTCTGCTTCGCAAATGCTAGCCAGAAGCATGTCAAGTAAAACCTATGAATTTTTGTTTCCCTATCTGCATTTTATTTAAAATCTTTAAAAAAAAATCCATGAATGGGCAACCTTTCTGCTAATAATTTGGATTAACATTCCACAGAAAGATGAGTAAATATGTGACTTTGCAAATATGGAACCACTAATAGGCAGTGAGCCAGGTGAATAAAGCTGATTCAAATTGCGAGTTTGCGGTTGCAGTGCGACAAGATGGTCACTAACGCTTTCACACAGAGCTGACAATTTGCCACTTGGCTGATGGTAAAGGATGTCGGAGATCACATGGAAAATGAGAAAGAAATGAAATGCGATAGAAGTCCTTGAGACTTTTGTTCCACCCCTCTTGCATTATGAGTGACTGCAGTTCCTGCAGGATACCTCTACTGTAGACTTTTCCTGACTTGAAATCCAGTTGGAATCCGTCCACAAAAAGTCACTGGAATGGTAGCAACCTTACCCCCAAGTACCCCGCAGATAATTCCCTTTGTCTCCAAAATGGGAAATGTAAGTATTCCTCACTGCCCTGTGCCCCTCTGTTTGTCTGGCAAAAGTAAGGCAGACACTGCAATTTAAGTTGGATCTGCTTTATGTGATAATTTTTCTCCGATTCAGCATTCCAAGGCCCGGAGGGTCATTTCCTTATGCATTACCTTCGGTTCTAGCAGAGACCTTTTGAGTGGTGTTTACTGGGTTCATTGTGGATTCAAATTAGCCTGGATTTACTTTTATTTCCTCGAGTTTTACCGTGATTCTCCTGCCTCTGTCGCTTGCGTTCCCATGTAACCTGCCTTTCACGAGCAGGTAACAAAAACAAACAAACAAGAAAAAGCCAATGAATAGACTAAACAAGCACAACTTAAAATGTAGTTGTCACCATCCTTTCTCCATACTTTTCACACGTTCCCCGGCGCAAACACACAGAAACCGACTCGGGAACATAAACAGACCGACAGCGGATGAGGGATTGGGGAGGCTGAAAGGAGGACAAACAAAGAAGGACATAAAAGAAGAGGTGTGTCCGAGTCGTCAGTAGGAGTGAACTGCGGCGCTTCACTTTGTCGTCCCTTTGTAACTCTATAGCCCACATACCAAAGTCATCACTCACTTGAGCTTCTTTTTTTGTCTTTCTCGTCTTCTGATCTTACAATCCCTCTCTTTTTATTCTGTTTTCAGTTGCGAATTATTTATTGAAATACAAACCAGCCAACGTCCTTCTACACCACCTGCGTTAACGTAAATTGACGTGCTATGAAATACAGATCAGATCAGATACACACCACAGAGGATTTTAGATGGGAAGACCTTCTAAGCTTATTTTGAAGTCATTTTGAAGCCAATCTATTCATTTTCTACATCCATCTGCTGCATAGAGGTGACATTTTTCTCAGCTGTCATTGGCTGAGTGGCAGGTTACCCAGTGGACATACCACAGAGTCTCAGTTGGTAGTCAGAAACCTCATCAGGATTATGTTTCTGGTGCTGATCTGGTTCCTTTGAGAAACAAATATGATATTGTAGTACTGCCTATGCGTTCCAATAATAGCACATTTCATCAGTTTCATAGGCAATATCTCTTTTTGTCTATCCCAACTGCAATAGAGGTTTACTGAGGTTATTAAAGCTGATGTTCTGTTCTGACGTCATGCCACCCTCTTCATTTGATTATTGAGAACTATAGACAGTCATATTCTGTAAAATGGAAGATATGTCTTGTTTTTTATTCTTTTTTTATTGCTCTGATGCAATATGCTAGTTTTAAATGTCATGTTTTTATTACCTTTAAAGTGGAAGAATCATAAAAAACATCTAAAGTAATGTGCTTCACTTAGTTATAAAGTTCCTAAAATAAATGGGTTTTTCAATAATAATAATAATAATGTTTGCATTATTATTTATTTATTGTGCATGAAAATCCTTTTTAACGTACTATTTTTGGATAAACTACAAAAACCTTTTTTGCAGCTAGCTAATGCCGCTGCTGAAAAAGTCAGGGAATCTAACACTGACCACTTAAAAATATCCTCAATCTGATTCTTGTGACTGGATTGGAAAATTTCCACCTCAGATTTACACTTTGCCAACCGCCAATTCTTAACAACTTTAAAGTCCAACACTTTTTTGCATTTTATTTTACTGTGTGGTCATGTGTTTAAAAATAAACAACAACGAAAGAAGCAGACAATTGAGCAATTTTGTGCTGGAAACGTTTAGTCTGATGCCACAACTCGGCAGCAAGTCAGCAGGATTCAGTGGATAAATCGTCATAATTATGTCACCTTTAACAGTGCAGCAGATATTATCAGTACCAAAACTTATGGCTGTCGATACTTGTGTTTTCCCATTATGTTTCAGTTTATGGAAAATGCTCAGTATATGTCCAATTGTGAGGAAGTGTGGGCAGAATTTGTGATAAGCAATATATATGCTAAACTTGTATAGCATTCAGCAACATCCAGTAGCTCCTCTATTATTTTCCTAGATTTCATTCTAGGTGACTAATACTTTTTTTTTTTTTTTTTTACATTTAGACTGGCAACAAGTACCTATATATATTTCAAAAATGCATGACTTCATGTAAAATAAATGAAAGTGCGGGGAATATTCCTCTGAAATATTTACAGCAATTACACGAACATACCGCAATGTGTGCTGCAGCTCTGTTTTCTAGCTAGCTTTAGAGATCTTTTAGCATCCTTCCCATCTTTCGCTCTGCGTGCAGAAGACACATGGGTCCTCATCCGACCCTGATAATTATAGTTTGAGTTGCTTTTCATTTTTTAAAAGTGGATAATTGTTTGAAGTGGACAGTCGTCATATCGTATAAAGAGTTTTTAGGTTGTTTTTAGGTTGGTTTTTAGGTTGACAGTTAATTAGATTAGTGGGCATTTGCAATTTGGAAGATGTTTATGTGTTTGGGTCAGGATGATTGTGTGACCAGCTTATTGTGCATTTTATCTGGATCTTTTCCAAGCAATTATGACACCTGGAAAAATCCCAGTGACTATCACTTTAAGGTTATTTACACATCTTCACCACTCGGGGCATCAACAAGCATCAAACTTGTTTCTTTGAAACTGGTTTGTAAAAAACAGATGATTGGCTACTTCCATATAATTCTGTTTGAATATAAAACCACTGATAACATTACATTGAATCCTGTGCTTGTCGTTCAACTTACAATGTTATTATGGCAAAAGGTCCCTATTTGAGGTGTGTGGCTGGGGGTAAAAAAGTCAGGAAAATATGTGGACAGCAGGAGGAGGTGTGCGTGGATGGAGGCGGGAGTCTGGGGGCTTGGGGGAGGTGATCTGTCGACACTTTTGCGGACAAATGCTTTGCTTGACAAATGTCTGAAAAGAGCAGAAACATGAGAGGACGGTTCTTTAACAAGAGGGGGGAGAGTGAGCTGGGAGACGACAAGGAAGCACATCTCAACACTTGATGTTTTTTTTTTTTTTATTGCTTCACTGCAACCTGCTCAGTTTGTGCACTGCTTTCTGTTGTGATCTAAAATGCATGTAAATGCAGCTTGGTTATGTTCACAGAGCACAGTGAATTTTACATGGGCCTTTTTATGTTTATTATAAACCGACTCTGCAAAAATGCAAAATGCTACTGAGTGTTTTTGATCAACCTTCTAGTGCAAATATCATTGCAGAAATACTGCAAAACTAACAAGTAACTTTTCAACACAATATAGAAGCTTATTTTGAGTCAAAATTTCTTTTAATGCTGATTAATAAGTACTAGTTACAAGTGAAAAAAAATCTGCTAGTGGAAATTGTGCTTTTTTTTGGTCTTGTTTCAAGGGTATTTGGACGAGAAACACGACCAAAAAGACTTTGGTTATGTTTTTGCAGTGTGAAAATGAGCAACTACAAGAGCACTCATTCAACAAAGATGATCAAAGACTTACAAAAGAAGAAGAAGCTCTATGTCATCCCCATCACTTCTGTAGAAAAGTAGCCAGCATGACCAGCAAACTCCAGCTAATGCTTTAAAGCTGGAGTTGAGTAGTGAGGCCCTGGCCTGGCCCCGCGGTTTTCGGTCAGCCGCAGCCAGGCTCCTGATTGGTTAGAAGTGAAGTATAGGAATTCAGCCTAAACTCCACCCCTCCGTCCTCCTCCCTTTCCTCCCAGTCGCTGATGTACGACGGCATTCCCTGAGCGTACACACACACACACACACACACACACGTCTCACTCGCCTTTCCCTTTGAGAGAAAGAGAGAGAAAGAAAGAGGGGGCTGTACAGCGGGGACTTTCAGACATTTGAAGACACAGAAAGACACAGACAGGAGACAAAGAGAGGACTCTCTGGATCTCTTTTGGTGTGTGTCTTTGCATATGTGTGTGTGTGGGAGAGAGAGAGAGAAGAGGAGAAATTCTCTCTTTTTCTTAGTGATTCTGAGAAGGGGGAGGATCTGAACACTGCTAAGAGTCAGTACCCCTGCAGGAGTCCACAAGACCATACACTCCACACACACACACACCCACGCCCACACGCACATTTACTGGAGAAGCACACACTTCTCCAGTTCATCTACAGCTTCTGTAGCCTGGCTGAATCACAGCAAAAGATCAGGACCCTGGAAGAGGGGAGGAGAATAATTCGGACTTACTACTTGTTGCTCTCTGCTTTTTCTTTTTCTTTTTTTTTTGGGTGGATTGTAAAGAGGATGATTTTCTTGCTGTTCTCTCAACGACTGTGGGACCTTGTCTGAGGTGAGCCCTTCACTCTGCTTTGTATTTATTTATTTTTCTCTTTTCTGCCCCTCTCGCTACTTTCGCAGCCCAACGACTCGGTGAGACGGAGGAATGCACGAGTCACAACTTTTTTGCTTTTAGGTTTTTTTCTGTCTCGAGGATCGGAAAGAGCTTTACAGACTTTATCGCGCCGATCTGTCAGGGAAAGCAGCAGGTTGGAAAGGAGACGTGTCTCCCATGGGGAGAAGAGACAAAGAGCTGTAACATGCGATCTTTGAAGAAAAAAAAAGTTACAAACGCATATCGTAGATGCACATTCCTGATGTTTTTTTGTTTTTTCTTTCTACATGTGTGTTTGTGGGAAAAGCAGAGGCAGTGTTTAAGTGCTTTGGTGGTGTGTAGTCTTCATTTATCAGCTTCGGCATGATTATAGTGTCCTTCCAGATAGCAATTCAGTTGAGTGTGCAGCCCCACAGTAACTCCACCACCAACATGTGTTTACATGCTGCAGCTTATTACCTACTCACTGGAGGGATTGGATTGTGTCAGCAGTTAGGAAAGTTATTTTGTTGGAGGTAAATCTCGGTGCTTACAGTCTACTTAATCTGCAGTGTTGTGATTTATTTTGTCTTGCATCCAAACGGGGCCCAGGCATTCAATTTTCTGAACTGTATGATTTGTAGAAGCTCAAATATTATATATATATATATTTTTTCTCTTATTTAAGTAACGGTGCAGGGCTTTGTGTCCGGAGAACCGGGGTGGACATTGTTGTCCTATTATTAGCGCAATTCAGGGCCGGCCGGCAGCTGTGGGGAAGGAAGTAGACTCAGAGCAGCCGGAGGAGAGGGATTAGTGGGAATGCCGAGAGGGGAGTTCACGGTCCGACTACCGGACTGGCATTCTCCTCGCCGGAGGAGAGGACAAGTGTGTCCAGGCAGCAGGGATGGAATCAGTGTGGCTCGTGAGCAGGACGGGATGAGGTTGGAGGTTAGTAGCGGTCCGGACAAGACGCTCTGTTGGTGTTGCGGATAGCAGCTGTTGTTTGGCTGCAGGATGACCTGGTTGCTGATTTGTGTGGGCAGCCGGGGCTAAGAAGACGTTTTCTGCTTTGAGGCCTTTGATTTAGTCTCGAGGTGTCCTTGGGACGGGCACCTGAACCTCTCTTCGCCCCAAATGTGTGCAGAAACAGAGTGGAAATGCAGTGTCTGAGAAGAAGCACTCATACGAAACAATCAGCAAACTTTGTTGACTGAATTTCACAGCTTACAGTACCTTGTAAATGTCCTTAAAACTCTTAAACTTTTCCACATTTTTTCATGTTTCAACCCTAAACTTTAATGCATTTTACTCTGAATTTATATAAAAAGCAAACAGTATTGCTAAAATACATGGTTGTCAAACATATCTTAGAATAAGAATTCAAAATAACATGTATTTATATTGCCAAATTAATACTTTGTGAACTTGTGCGCATCTTTTCTTTCAGGATTTTCCTGTATTTAGCTTCCATCTATTTTCTCATCATACTTTCCTGCCAAAAAAATCCCCACAGTATAATGCTGCCACCACTATATCTTGCCATAACGATTGTATGTTTACCGTAATAAAACTGCTAGTTTGTTCATGAGACTTAGCATTTCCTTGTACACCAACAAGTTCAAACTTTCTTGATTAGAAGTGCAAAGAGGATTTCTTACCATATGTGGAACTCTCAACTATTAGTTGCAAATTCAGTTACCTATTTCTTTTGAAAATAATATATAAATACAGTAATAATTCAAAATAAGGGTTAATAGATGGCTCTGTGCAGGACAAATTCAAAAAGTCTATAATCAGTCCAAACATAGACGGGTTCAAAGACAGCTACATGCATTTAAAAAGCTTGTTGTTTTGTGCTTGTAAATTGTAGATGCGGGGAGACTTGATAAAAACGCGAGCTGAAATGGACGGTCACTGAGGCCGCTTGCTTCGTTTTTTGTAACGCCTTTATCTTGAGCTCCCCAGCCACTGGAAGCCGACTAAGTGTTCTTAAACGGAGAACACTTAGTTTAAGAACACTTAACATTGTGAATGCTTTGTGATTGGTGTGATAAACTCTTGCCTCTCTGGCTTAAGTGATAATAAAATCCTGGTATTACTTACAAAACATTGCTATCTCTCCATCTCCGTCCCCACAATCCTCCGTTGTGCACTCTTGTGAAATACGCCTGCAGTGCTGACAGAAAGTTCTGCAAGCAACGCACTGGCTTTGTTGCATAGTTAGCTCAGCTCGGTTATGGCGAGTGCAGCAGGAAATTTGTTTATTTAGCTGATCAAAAAAAAGCGGGATTGTGAAAGTACCATGTCAAGATTCCTTTTCAGTATTGAGAAAGACTTTATCTCTCTCGTCTTGAATGTACTTGTAAAATCGATTGTTTCTCTTCAAATCCATGCTATGTCATTGTTTCATCGGTTCGGATGGAACTTCTATCCAATCCGTGATCTCCATCTGATCCGGTGTCAGGTCACGGGTGCAGTGAGACCCAGACGTCCCTCTGCCCAGCCACTTGGGTCAGCTCCTCTGAGGGAATCTCAAGGCGGACGTCCGCAGTCTAGCCGAGAAACATAGTCACCTCACCTCTCGATGTGGAGGAGCAGTGACTTCTGGGTGACTTGGAACCTGACCTGAAATACAAATAAAACGTGTTATTTATAGAATGAAGGTACTTGTATTTGAGTATATATCCAAGTACTGTCCACGCGAACACCTTTGTGTTTCTCCAGCTTATCCCGGAACAGCATCTGCTGTCATTTTCCCCTTTCGATCAGCCCCTGTGTGCCCCTGTCGTACCCCAGCTCCCTGTGAAATGGCTATGTAATCACACAATCATGAATCACAAACACCAGAAGACATTTTTGACAGCAGTGCACAGAATTGGATCCGGTATCCACAGTATTTAGGTGTGGGGGTGTAGAGAGGGTGTTAAGAGAATAGAGACATTAAACAGGTTTGGCAAGATGTACGTCAGGACTCTGTGTGACCGTTTTTGGGTGCTCACCTGAGAGTACTAATGTTAGTTTTGATTTGCATTTGTAAAGCCATTGTCAGTGTTTCCTCTCTTACCATGTAAGCATATTCAAAAGCATGTTACCTGGATATAAATGAAAGAAAGAGAGATATCAAGTACTGTCACGTCTTTAAAGTTTTTTTTTAACTTTAGAATATAGTATTTTAAGTTCCTTGAGAGAGAAGGACAATTTAAAGTCCATTGCATGAACTTCTAACACTTTCAATTGACAACATATTTTGAATCTTGATAGTTCCAGTTCTGATTGGTTGGATTGTGGTTGGATTTTTTTTTTAAATTTCCAACCAAAGTATGAAATGTCATTGCTGGACGGGAGCCCTATGTGGTCAGATTTTAGAGGCATTAAAAGGTCATGCCGTCAGTTTCTGTTTCAGTTTCAAGCATCCCACACGTAATGCCGATGGAAAACAAACTTTGTTTTTTTCTTTTCTTACATGATGCAAATGATGCTGAGATTGTTTTTTTTTTTTACAGTGGTGGAAGTGCACAGTTGTCGATAAAATATGATGTTTACTTTTTCATAGTTTCACAATAACATGAGGCTTGCACAGAAAGCAACATCTGCAGTGGCCTGAGGCGTCTTACTTTACTAGCATTCTAACTTTTACAGCTTTTGCAATATGCGTTTCAAACATTATTATCTTTGTCTGCAAGGGAGTGTCGCAGCGGACACTCCCTTGCAGACAAATCATCACTTTTTGTCTGATTACTTTTCCCATCGCATACTTGACTATTACTTCAGTAGGAGATCTCATTCTTTTCTGCCCTGATAAAAGCTGATGAAATGCCTGACACAATATAGGGATGAATTTATCTTCAGGATTTTTCATTGTTTAAAAATATTTGCAGACAACGTGACGTTGGTTATTGTGGCTGATTTTAAGAACATTTTTCCACATAGTAAGTGGAAAAAAACCCGCTGAGCCTTCCATCTCAGTTTTATTTGGAAGGTATTACAAAGTGGGAGCCACACACTAACAATATGTGTGAGTAATCCCTTTCAGATCTAAAACACATTGTAGGACGGAGTTCATCTTCCAAAGTAAAACTAAGCTGCCAATGTGTATTAATTAGTATTTTAGCTTTTGTTCCCCATCGTAGCTGCGTTCAGGTGTTTCTACAGAGGAAATAGAATCGCTTCAAAGCTCTCTCTTTATAATAAGACTACAAATACACTGTGAAATATAGCTTCTCATTAATAATGCAGGTGCAATCCATATGCGGTTGATGGGGGTGAATTCCCGTCAAAGCAGATTTTTGCCCTGAACGAGTTGACAAACGCTCGTTTTTTGTCAACTCGCTGTGCATCTGGTCGTATTCATGCAGGCTTAGAAGCGCACTGAGCGCATTGCCGTGTCAGCAAACACGCTGCGCTGAGCCCACCATGCCGCACACAGACGTTGACACAGCCGATGCCAGGGCATCCCATATTGGCAGCGTTAGCAACGACTCAGAAGTCATGACAAGAGACTTCTGGTATTTTTTTTAATGTTGAGGATTCCAGTTCAGTATCATTCTCTCTTATTTGAGAATGTGTGAGAAACACATATTGGAAATCAGTGTTCCTTTAAAAGTCATTTGCATTTTTTGAAATTGTGTGAAGTTGCGTTTTTTTTTTGTTTATCTTCTTGGTGTGACAAAGTGTTGTTTGTTCCTGAGGATGTGGGCCACCCACTGAGTTTTCAGTATATCTGGTGACGGTAAGAGAAGAAACCTGGGATAACCGGTTTCGAAATGATCTTCACCTGCTGCACCAGATGTTTTTTTTTTTTTTGTAAAAAAGTAATAACAAGAAAAAAAAAAAAAAAGCCACCTGGGGAAATGTGAGGGGAAACTGGAAAGGATCACGCAGTAATAATAGCATAAGCTTAGATAAAGTATTTGTGTAACAGTTTCAGCCAGTCGGACTGACAAACTCCTGCAAGTGCATTCGTAGAACATGAGCTGCCTTTCTAAAAACTCTTGGTGTTAAAACTCGTCGACTTTGTTGAAATTCTCCGAAAAAACAGGCAGAAGCAAGAAAGTAGGGCCCCACTTCCAGTCTGGTGTTAAATGCCTACCACAGTATACTGATGAGGAAAAAAAGCTTGGCTGGTTTTGTTTTCTGAAAATCCAGCACTTCCTGTATCTTCAGTGACATCATCAGCTCATCATCGAAAATAAATAAACAAAGTATGTTGACTGTGAGAGCAAAATCAAAACAGTTGAGATGCAAGAAAATACGTTTTTATTATGTCCACCTTGAAACTTTGTTTCAAAAGTGTTTAAATTACATTTTTAAAGGTAGAGTAAAACAATAAGCAACAGCAAACTTTCATACCACAGTGGAGGTTTTTGTATCCTGTTGGCTTTGCTGCAGGATTGATTGTGTTTGCTGCTTCCTGCAAGAAAGTACACAAAGCAAAGCAGCTTGTTCTAGAAAATAACCACTTGTAGTTAGCTGTATGTTTTAAAAGCAACTACATTTATTTGTTGCTGTCTATTTAGATAATCACATTTTTATGGACATGTCCAACCATAACTACATATTGCCATGTTCCCTGCTGCACCATTAACCAGTCACAGCTCAGCATAGAGCTTCAACAAATGCATGTTAAACATGCATGCAAAGGTAAACTGGATTATTACCGCGGTCAGCAGATAATTTTTTTAGATAACAAAATCAGATCTACATTTGAAGCAAATACTGTACATCAACTCGTTTCAAATTAGCCACTTTCACAAGACATTTTTGACATTTTAGTGTTTTATTTGACATATTTTTATATTTCTTGAATGTAAGACAATTTATAGTTTTTGGATGTGTTACAGAAAGTTTGTATTTGTTGTTCTGATGGTATGCACAGAAAATAGATTGTCAAGACAAACTAATTGACTAATTTAACATCCTCAATTTTTGGGAAGGTGATGATATTCATTTTATATTTATATGAGAGAAACTATCTTGATCTGGAAATGCTTTTTGTCACTTTACTGAAAAGTTTTTTTTCTCTACAGAGGATGACTTTACTTCAAGGGGGAAAAACTAGTCTCTTACCCTCTGTAGATTTTGCATTACGCAGACCGTAGGTCCATCACATACACACACCGAGGGCGTGCGAGGAATCATGTAGGTGATGTCAGAAGGTGACTCGCACGCTGAGGCAAAACAGGAAAGAGGGGAAAATGAACTCCACTCCCAACGGCTCTCCTTTCCCTCCAGCTTACCTCGTTTCCTGCCACATACCTCTCCACATCCCATTGCTAAAGCCGACAGACACACACTCCGACACATTCCAACAAACCCGCCCCACAACTATTTTAATCACACTCTTGCTGCCCTTTCTTTAGTTTGCGTAATTCAAATAAAGACTAAAAGTGTAGCTCAAACGGGACGCCGGGTGAAGGATTTCAGCTTTTTGACTGCAACAGCTGTGTCTGTACAAGTGAAGGAGTCTTTGCTGTCCCAGTTAGTTGAACTCCTCCTGCGTCCTGCCCTCGATCTCTCTTAATAGCAACACACAAACAGTAACTCCGCTTAGATGAAAGTGCAGCCGTTTGATGGTGTCGACGATGCTTTTAAGCAGCAACAAGGACCAAGGGTATGTGTTAGACGGCTGCAGCTTAATGGCTTGCCTCCGTTGCAATCATCAGTGAGAATGCATCATGCATAGTGTTTCTGTTTCTCTTTATTCTTCTTATATAATGTTCTGTACGTTTCACTACATCCAACTACTACATTCTGCCAAGGCAGAAAGCGTCAGAAAGCCAAAGAAAATTAAGACTCCTCTTGTCAATCCACTTCACTTACTCTTGTTGGTGTCCCCAGACTAATCATTTGTCTCCAGTTTAAGAGCACCATGCTGCTCTCTAATCTTGTTTTCTAAAAAACACAAGCACAAATTTAGAGCGAGATCAACTGCAACGGTGCCAGAGAGAAATTGAATCTGGGTTGCCAGGGTGGATATTTAAGCCAGCGGTTCCTGAGCCAACGCTTGCTGCTTTTCATTTCACAGTGCATTATATTTGTCCGATGCGAAAGTATAAATCCACTCATTTAGAGTTCTTGATGTCAGAGTTGTTGACGCTGTAAATGTTTTTGTGATTATACTTTACAATCCTTTTTCAATCCCCTTGGAAAGACAATTCAGCAGTATTTGAGGCGAGACTGCGATAAAGCAGTTACAAATTAGGGAGATTTGAAATTATTTTTTGGTCACAAATTAATTAAAACAAGAGAAGAGTTTTACTGATCTTCACTTCATAACATTTAGGTCAGCTGATGAGCTGACGACTGTTTTATTTATAACAACGAACACAGCTTGCGGCTTAATTTTGAGACGCTGATTCAAGGCCAGATCATCACAAAAGCCTTATTCATTGAAATGCATCTATTTTCTTGTGAAATCCGAGGTACAACACTGTGCAAAAGTTATGCTGCAATATATATTTTTGCTTCCTACAAGCCAGACTTTTTTGTATTCAGCAATCCCTAAGGTTGACTTTTTCATTAAGTGAATTTTTGCTAAAAATTAAAGTGAGTAAATCAGAAACTATCTGATACACAATTGACAAATTTGCAGGTGTTTCTATTTAAAGGAATACATAATTTTCTGTGCAAATTCAGGCACTGGGGTCATGATCAGAGTCCAAAAGAAATTTTTATCAAAGTTGCTTTTAAATTGACACGAGATGAATCGATCAGACAGTCCTTCCTGAGTCTTTTCTTTGGTCTTGAAGTGAAAGTGTGCCCTGCAGGTTCTTTACCTATGAAAGTTTAGAAAGAAGGAGCAGTAACGTGTGGAAATTCATTGTTCTTTTAATGGCTGTTTGCCACAGGGACCGTAGTTATTTGAAACTGGCACTGGAGCAAAACATCTGTGCACTTGTAACAATAAAAGTGATTATACCTCTTCTCCCGTGGGGGGAACGAACCCAGCGAACTCTCATAATTTGTCACAAAAGCAGCGATCATTGAGCAGAATATTGGCTAATTGGTGTGCAAGACATTTTTCTGCCACTTTTCAAAGGGGAAATGTTCTACATTTTATACAACACCAATCTACTGAAGTGACTGTCAGATTTCTCTAAATTTGAAAGTGTGCTTTATTTGTTTGATGTTTTTATTCTGAAGAAAGGAAGTAGTTCTTGAGTTGCAGTGTTGCACGAGGGAGTCGACTAGGGTAATCTGTAAGTAATTTGTCAGTACTAAAAATATATTTTAATTTATACTGCTACAAGCAGGATTCAAAAAAATCTGAAAGCTGTTTGAGCCACAGTGGACCACTCCTAACATATTTGTGGTTCAGTGATGGCGTATTCTCAAATTCTATTGAACGTATTGTTGAGAATAAATGATTATCTGTTTTTCCTCTGTCTCTTTTAGCCAGTTGCTAAGTAGTTTAGTAGTTTAGCCACTCTCAGAGCTAAGGTTAGCGGATATGACATACTAGGGAACGCCCTTAGTAGCTTAGATAGAGGCTAACAAAGCAGATTACAAACTCTTCTTGGGTGCCATTTTGTCCTGCTAACTCCTGAAGGTAGCATGAGAAATGGACCAGCTGCATCTTGGTATTAATAAATGCAATTCATGAATTCAAATCACTGACTCTTGTTCAACCTCATACATCAAAGAACTCGGCATGGAGAACGGATAACCCTCTCCCGTACCTCCAGTTTCTTTTTCGCAGAACATATTTGAGGTATTCAAAATAAAACACACCTTTAATGCATATTAAAGATGAAATATCTAGCCACAATGCCTCTTCACATATTAATGACTGGCAAAATAATATAAAACTTAGTAGTGCCATTCATTTTCCTTGCTGCTGATTGGCTGTACCCACAATCTCAGAGAAAAGCTGTCAACCACGGATGTTAGCTTCCACGGTGTCAGGATGTTTTCCACTTTGTGTAGTGATGCATATTAAGGTATACTTTGTGTTGGAAGATTTATTTAAAATAGGCAGTGATGAATGTTTTTGGAGGATGTCTCAAGTATTTGGGAACTTCAGCTGCTTACAGGTGGCTGTGCTCCGCAACCCCTAGCGAACCGTTACCTGCTGACAATGCTAAAGTGAGCGTTAGCTTTCCAAGCGCCCAGTCAATCTACCTTGCTGAATCGTTCTGATACACAACACGAACATGTTGATTTCACTGATCGATGCAATCATTTAGTGTCCAGCTAGAGCATAAAAATTATGCTAATTTTCTTTGTATCAAATATCTCATTCACTACTTCATTCTGCAACAGATGTCATATGAACTAGAGAAGCCAAATCTTCTAAAAACAAATCCAGCCACAGCGGCTGGTGGATAGATAACGATTAACGGCAGCCTTTCACTGTCGGATCCGTTGCATCCACGTTCCTGCTCTCTTCTGTGGGAGCTCACTCTGCGGCCCACTTACGTTTCACATGGTCCTTTACCAGTTTAGACCTATTGTTTACGTGACAATGGCGTCTCTGTGACTGAAAAGAGAGAAACAACCCTGTGACTGAATTCCACAAATTCCGATGTAAATAAATGGACCGCATTTTTACTCGCTCACAGATATGAGGGGATTTCTTCTTGCTGCGGGGGTCGAACGTGAACTTGAGGCGCTGACGAGAAAGTGACAATGAAAGATTAAATGCGAAATGGTGAGGCGGGGTGTCACCATTGCTAAGAACTGCTAAGAATAGAAAGGAAGTATAAATATGAAGAGCATCAGTAAAACAACTAAAGAACCAAGAGGAGGATATTTGAGGCACTGCATCCTCACTTCTCTAATGATATGTTCTGTTACCTATAAACCTACAAACCAGCTTCCTGCCTCCCTTTGTCCTCTAATCTTTTCCTATATAGTTCCAGGATGTCCTCGCAGAGCGGGGATAATTACAAATGCTTTACGAGAAACAATTTGTGCACAATAATTAAGCAGATTTCATTGGACTCAAAGTTAGTTAACCGTGTTTGCCCGTTAAGACGAGTAAATCTCAGGGCAGTCTTCAAACTGCTGAGTTTATTTTGGGTTTGCAGCAGCTGTCTTCACCAAGTTTCCTTCAGATCGATCTACGGCAGGCTGTTTTGGCATATAATTAACCTACTCTACTGCCTTTTCAGTGCCGTTCAGGTCAGAGAACGCTTCTTTTTATTTACAGAGCGCAAAGTTACAACGCGAGGTTTAAAAAGAAGAAGAAAAAACCCCAATCCAGATTCAACCGCTTTGATCTATATATGTCCAATGCAATTTGTGGACACTCAATCTAACGCTGTCAAGTTTCGCTTTTAATGCAAGTACATGCCAGTACAACCTAATTGTTATTCCGTGAAGTCATATTCAGTGCATAATATATTACCAGTGCCCCGAAGATGTCTGTTCAAGTAAATGTTATGTAAAAGCATTTCCTTTAATTTCTTCTCTCCTGAGGAACATTTTACTTTCAAAAGGGAAACGTTTCTAGCAAAACTAAACTCAGGCTGAGTGGCATCTGCCTTGACAGCCTCTCTGCTTTTTTTCTGCCAATAAAATAAAATCTGCCTGACCCAAATGACACTAATTACACAGAAATTAAATGCTCTGCGTCAAGAGTGTTCTAACTTTTGAAAATTTTAAGATTGACACAATTGGCATTCGAAAAAACTCAGCAGTATTGACAATTATTTGGGTTGAAAGTACACAGCAGACTTCATAAATATTATTTCAGATTGATGTCATCTTCTACAAAAAAAATAAAAAATAAAATCACTGTTACCCTTCAGGCATTTTGTGCAGATTCTTCATATATCTATCGTGAAATAAATATTGGGCTTTTCTGCAAAACAGTTTGGACAAAGAGATTCTTACATTTTGCAGATTAAAAAGTTAATAGTTGATATCCACAATGTTCATAGGTTGTAACTATCTGCTGTGAATGTCATGGGTGTTGTTGCATGATAAATTGGCCTGCCACAGTCGTCGCTAGCTGCTCTTATTCCCACAGGGAGGCGTATGCTAATTCCTCCGCCGCATCCTGTTCTGTCCCTAAGGGCAACAGCCCAGCTGTATATGCACACTGCACTTTTGGGATTGTAGAAGAAAAAGGACATTGCCCACTGCATCATGCTGAAAAGACAGTTCAGATCACATCTTTCCATAGAGTCTGTCTTGTCAGTGTCCGGTTTACAGCCAAGAATGTCTTGTGTGCTCATAAAAGAAAATAAATACATAAAAATAAAACTCTTTTTTTGTGTGTAGGATTGATTTCTGACATTTAAACCAGCACAACGTATTTGCAGAATTTGGAAAAAGAAAACGTATTAAGTTTTGTTCTTTTTATTGTTTTTTTTTTTCATAAAAACGGATATGTGGTGTGCTTTTTCATTCAAACTCCTTTAATGTAATGTTGAAAGAAAGCCAAACTTAATTTAATGTTTTTACTTACACACTTGATGCTTTTCTTTAGCAGGGGCAGTCATACTCATTAGATTTGCTGGGGGAGATTGATAGAGCTAAATGCAAGCTAATGCTACGCTAATGGAAGAAAACTTGTGTGTGACTCCAAAGAGTTAAGATTTTCATCGCAGCAAAACATCTTTCTTTACGGTTTTTGCATCTTATCTCTTCCACAGCTTTAATAAAGAAAACAAATGGATTGTGAATACTTATTTGAAATCACTGTATGCTGTGAACTTTCTTAAAATATAATAAGGCAATTCTTTTCTTAGCATCTCAGGTGAATATTGTCGTTTTGTTTTGTACATTTTCCTGTCAGTTGAACAACTAACTGTTCGTTTTGTTTTCTGGGAACTTCGTGGAGGCGATTTCTCTGCGTAAGCATCGCTTTAACGTGAACAGCAGATGTGGGCCTTTCAAATTGTAATCCCGATCTTGTCCCTTTGATACACTGAGCACATGGCCTTGCAGCGCATGCTTGCTCCATCTCTGCGTGTGTTGGGGTGTGTATGCGTGTGCTGGCGCTGCACAGATCCAGCTGTAGATTGTGGCTCTGGAGCTGACCGGACGTGTTGATTGGTAGATCAACAGGTATGAGAAAAACTGGGCGACGTTATTTTTAAGTGCTGAGCCTTTGGAGTGAAACTGACTCCTTAGTCGTTGCTTTCCTCACAATATTGAAAACGGATGGATGTTCTGCCGTCGAGGAAAATGTATCATTTTTAAGAAAAAAATAAAAAAAGCAACTCTTCCGAAACTGAGTGGGACAGTGATGTGGCAGAGTGTGTGATGACCTTTAAAACTTGGAGTTACGTTTTCCACTTCACATTAACATTATTCAATTACATTTCATTACGGCCAGCCTGCTAAATATAGCTGCAAGCGGCGATGAGCGTGCCCAGCAGCTCGGCAGAGCACAGTCGTCATGGTAACTTGATCTTACAACACTGAGAGCTGCCGGGCACTAATAGGAGCGTGATTTTACTGAGTGCTGCACCTTTGATTGTCGGAAAATAACCTGCTTCTTAATAAACTAATCTTGTAATTTGTTGTGTGGCTCGTTCCAATGAACTGAGCAGCATTTGAAAGAAACAAACAATTTACCTGGTGATGATTTTTAAAATATCAATCTTATTTTCAAAGTTGTGGCATTTCTGTGATAGTGCAGTTTCTGTTTTTTTTTTAATTAATTTATTTATGTAAAATTTACAGATTTTTAATTTTAATTTTTGTTTTTACTAAGACAAATGATTTAGGTGGAAACTTGTTAATGTGAAGGGATGACCCAGTCAAAGTCCAGACCTAAATCAAAGTCAGAATTTGATTTAGGGCTAAATATTTGGCAAGGGGTGATGAATACATATTTCTGCCACACTTTTCAGATCTTATTTGGCACCATTTTTAAAACTATGTATTTTGATACATATTTTTTACTGGTATGTGCTACTTATTACATAAAATCCCAACAAAAAACACCAAATTTTATGGTTGCGTCATGAAAAAAACAAACAAACAAACAAACAAAAAAAGAAATCAAGATGTATTAATATACACACCTCTTCTAATTTGTGAGATTTAGTCTTTCACCTGAAACTCGTCTGGCTTGGATTTTTGACCGAGAGCCAGATCACAACAGAATCTATACATCTAGACAAGGATTTTGGTGAGAAATGACATTTGACATGCTTTAGAACATCATCAATTATCAATCACCATTGTGCTTTTGCTACAAAAGGATTGTGCGCAGCTTTTTAGCACATTTTGATTCATCAACACACTTGGATAAAAAAAACCCCGTCAGACATCTCTCTTTGCTCTTCTCATGTGTTTGCTTAATTAGCGCCATCTCTCTCATCTTCCCCGCTCTCTCCTGTCCTCTTTGTTTGTCCTCCTTATTCCTTTAGCCGGGGAAGAAAGACGTTTCGCCCCCACTCTTCTTCCGCCTCCTCCAATTGAAGTGTCTGTTTGTCTCCTGCCAACGCTGTCACACTGACTCCTCTGTTCTCGTTTTGTCTCCAGCCTTGTATAATGAGCTCTGCTCGGGACAGGACATTCTGCAGTTTGGCCTTTAGTCAGGGGAGGGGCCGAGTGGGAGTCCGACGCATGAATTAAGAGGATGAAGGCGACACGTCGTGGATAGAAGGCAGCAGTTTGGCTCAAGGCACAAGTTTCTAGTTAGTTGTTTTGAGCTTTATTTTTTTTTTTTAAAGAATAGGCCGATCTGTCAGCCAGATTAAGCAATTCAATCTGATCTAAGAGATAATTTTTTTTTTTTTATTGTTTTATGATTAAGTGGGTTCAGTTTGATGTTGGAAACCAGCAAAAATACCCATAAACTTTGAACATGTTTGCACATTTCCACAACATTTGGACACTGCGTGTGTAAAATTCATTCTACACTTAGTGCTAACGTTCTCTATTCAGATGTTACAGCTTCAAACACTACTTAGCTGCTCTTGGGTCTCTTTTCAAGAGCAAAAACTGGAAGATTTAAGATTTTAGTTGGATATTAGAAGGATATGTTCTGAGGTAATGTAGACGACGTGAAATTATGTATTTTTATATGAACCAGCTTTATTTCACTTCATGGATTATTTGTTTGGGAGGGAAAAAAAAGTTGCAGCTGTTTAATCTCAAATGGTTCTTGTGGAAAATCCTAATGTGGGATGGATTGTACAACTCTACGTTTACCACAAGGGGTCAGTGTTGACACGGCTCTGGTTTGGCATTTAAGCTAAGCTTCCATGAGAAAAATGTGGGGACATTTAAACACATTTTGTCTTCTCCTATAACTTATAATATTTCAGAAAGGGTCCTTTTCCGTTCCTGTCTAGAACAAAGCTTACCCCTCAGATTTTGTTTGGAGGATTTAAGTATTGTGGCAAAAGCAGCTATGGAAAAATGTTGATTTTTAATGTTGACTGGATACATTTGCAATCATTTTCCTTCTCAAAGATAAAGAGATGGCCAATTTTCCGTGTCAAGGGGGAGTATATCTGATGATTTTCTGTATTTTTAAAGCTCATGATGCCATCCGCTTCCAGGGTCTAATAAGAGGGCAGGCTGACAGAATCACCAAGTGCTTTTTCCACTTAATTATCCAATGTGTGAAGCCATAGTATTTCTAGTTAAAGTCCAACCAGCTCCACCAATTTTTACATCTGATTGTAGGACATGAAGTGCTTGCTCCAAAACAGCCTGTTGCTGTGCAGATTATGTCTAATACTTTGATAATTATCTTTGGAGATTTTTTTTTGGTTTACGTTATTCTGCTCAAAGTTTATGGCAACAAAATCCCCCTGATTTCGTGTTTGTTACAACTTTAGGTATTTGGAACTTTTCAATTACTGTCCTGACATTAAATCTGGCCAGTTTAGGTGAGAAGCTATTGTCTTCATTATTTTACGCCTGTCTTGCTTGAATGTTGCGTTCTCGTTTTTTTCCGATTCCAAAGAGTAGCAAAGACAAAAGGACCTGTGGCTGTTCCAGTTGTTTACTGGAATCACTGACTGTGGTGCCAGTAATTTTGGTGGCAATGAGAAACAAACAAACAAAAAAAAAAAAATCAAACTTTGACAGTGACTTTTATTAAGTTCACCATGTCTATTGCGTACTCAGGTCTTCATTTAGAAAATGATCGGTGCTGGAATAAAGCTGACTCACAGCTCTATTGACATTTTTATTTGCTACATAAATCAAGTGTCCGATGAGGAGGGGCAGAAAGAAAGAAAAACAAACACATCTTGACAGTCCGCCTGCTGCTGTACACACACATTAACTGAACTTGTGTATTCAAACTCAAGCCCTGAATGAGAATTTTCCAGAAGACTAACCCCTCGTGTCTCGAAAAGGTTTTGTCATTTAAAAACCGTCTGGATCTACGTGGCTCTGCTGCTCTTTTTTCCTCTGCTCGGGTCTCCACTTCAGAGGCAATTCTGTGCGACTACTAACCTGTAGAAGAAGAAGAAAAAAAAAAAGGACAATAGCGTCGGCTGTGTTAGAAATCAATGCGACTCTCTTTGTGCTTTTGTTTGCTCTGAAATAGGAACCAGCTCCACTTTCATTCAGTTGTGCATCTACGATTATAAACAACTTACAAAAGTTCTGAGTTACTGTCGTTCTATGCTGGGATTCGACCATTTGCGAATCCCATCTATTGTGCACCCAACATGTGGAACTATGTAAGGTATTAGAATATAACTGCCCTTTGTCTTCTCATTAGAGCTGTGTTTCATTTCACAGTGCAGTCCGCTTGCTTCACAGATTAAATGTGCCCCAAGTACAACAGTCTTTCATGAAAGGCTTACAGGCAAACATTCATAATGAATGAAGGTAAATAGGGACACTATACCAGCTGGTCTAATATGTGGCTTTTTCTCCTTCTTTTGTGTTTGCTGCCATGTGGATTTCACCCTTCTCTCCTCTGTTCTGCTCCAAAGGTAAGACATTATGTTTTATTTGCAATTTCTCTCAGGTCTCCTTTTGGTCTCTTTTATTTACTTACTCGAAATGATCTGTTTTGCGACTTCGGCCGAGTCATTTCTGTCTCACGTGCTGCGAAACGTCCCATCTGCTCCACGACGGCCCCCAATGTTCTGGTTTTAGTGCTTTTTAATGGCCTGTGCTGATTAGGACAGTTATGTTTTTATACCTTCTTGCAGAAAAAAAGCGCATCTAATAGAGTGGATCTACTGAGATCTACTAAATGCTGGCAGAACTACAGGATGACTACTGTTTGTGGTCAGGGGATTCATTTAAGGACTCCACATCTATAATTTTGTCAGGGAAAACCACATCACTTGGACTTCACTGAGCACCATAAGCCCTTGTTTATGCTGCGGTTGGATCAGTTAAACTCCAAATAGAAGAAAAAAAAAAAAACAACAAATAAGCGAGTTGCAAATATAAAATGATTGTTTACAATTTGGTCTTCATTGTTGCTAGCAGCAGATTTTCTCACAGAGTTTCCTGCTTTGCCCGTGACATTGCTCATGGTTTTCTTTATCTGCTATTTATTTGAATTTGAGTTTTAAAGCTGCCTTTAGTTCCACAATTATTGGCAATCGCTGCTGCTGCACTTAAACTGGATTTGTCCCTATCTGCCCTTGCACGAGTCACACTATAATTTTGAGCAATTTGTTGGACTCTTTTGAAAGTCAGTATTTATTTATTAGCCATGTGAAAAACAACAGTCATTTTTGATGGTTTACATAAGTCACAAGGACCTGCATTATTTTCTAGGCCATTTTTTTGTGTGCATGTTTCAGCTGTTTCGAAAGTCTCTCAATGTTTGCTTTGTAAAACCAAATAAGAAACTGCAGGGAAGGGGACGTTTTGGGGCACAAAGTTTCCCCTTCCCTGCAGTCAGTGGAGATGGCAGGTTTCAGGTTGTGAAGGCGGAAGGTGGCCGTGTTTTCTCAGGGGGAGACTGTCTGGTCACTCTGGGCAGCTGGCATGATGCTGAACTTCTTAACTCACCTTTTACGTCTCAGTCTCAGCATCCAGCGAGTTGCCTCACAGTTTGCGATCGCCAAGGCAGTGCACTGGATAAAACTCTCAGTGGAAACAGTCAATTTAAATCGTACTCTTCTCCTACTGTGAGAGGTAGTGAAAATGAATCTAGAGGAAGTACATCCTTCATCCTCAACTCTAACTCTGTTACTTTTGGGCAGCTTTTCATGTTTATGTTACATTTTACTATCAGTATTCCTGCCAGGGACGCATTAAAGCATTTACATGCTTGAATAAATTGGTGAGTTTTTAGATGCTACCATGCTGCTCTTACTGTCTGACAATATAGTAAGAACACAGTAGGTTCACCGCGCTATGCACAACAGCCTTATAGAAGTAGGGATGTGACCTCTGATCTGCTTAACTTAGCATTCGCCACTCTTTTTGTCTGTGATTTATCATATTTATGTCTGTAAGAAAAGAAAGACAATGGCCTGTGCATTCAATTTAGAGTTCAAGGACAGCATCCTACTTAGGACATTATAACTTAATTTGAGTTGCCAATAATTCTACAAGTTCAACTGTTCAGTTGCAAGCAAAAAAAAAAAAAGAAAAGTTGCTTTAAATCAGTTTTTACTACCTTTATTATTCCCAACATTCAAAGACACAGGAACATTTTGTTCTTGTTTGTCCAAATTCTCATCAGGAAAGTTTTTAATTGTCTACATTTTAGGAAATGATTAAAAAACGGTTTTGCTTCTTTTACTAGCATACATTTTAAGTTTTATCTAGCTTGTACTGTGGTCAACTCTACCTTCGCTTTTCATCGTTCCTTTTCTCACTGATGAGCACCTTTGTTTTCAAGCCAGCAGCAGAACGGTATCAGCACGCAAACTCTTCGTGACCCTGACACTCTGCTCTGGCTGTCTGTAAACTCTCAGCCTAACAGAAACCCATTGTAGGTAGAAATTCCCACAGAGGCCGTCATGCAAATAGTTGGGAAAATGCAGACCAGTCACTTCAATAAAAGCAGATACAATCATTCTCATTGTACAATCTCCTCCCGAAATTTCAGGTAAAGGAAACGTTAAAGAAATATATTGAGACCATAAACAATCATGTTTAAGCTTTTTCCACCTCCACTGCTGCGTAACTTGTGCAGTTCAAGAGAAAAACAAACACATTTTCCTGATAGTAGAATTTAAAAGCTGCATCAACCTGGCTGATGCACAATTGTGAAAATCTTTAAACTAATACTTTGTTTTGCATATCCTCACTTAGTCCTGAACTTGGACTATGTCTTTCCAAAATAAAATAAAAAACAAACAACATCTTGAATGGTTCTTTTGTATAGAAGAGATATAGCCTTCTAAAAGACGCCTGTAGGTTTTGTGCTACAGCAACTGACTGCAATTTACTGTTCATGTTTCACCTACATTGACAAAAAGTTTAGTGCCACGTTATGTTAAGTAACTCAGCACTTGGATGGATTTGTGGTCACCTGCTGACATTATAATGTAAATCCGTGTATTATTTGCATAGTTATGGTAAAAAGAAGAGGGGCCCAAGGACTGAACCTTGGGGTATCCCATAAGTGACTTCTGTCCGCTCTGATGAGAATTCACCTTTTCTCACAACGGAGTCCTTGATCTTTATGCAAGACTTGAACCAGTCAAGTAATGTACCGAAGAGTCCAGTCGCTTTAACAACATGTCACGGTCAGCAGTGTCGAATGCTGCACAAAGGTCCAACAGAACCATCACAGGTTATATTTATGTGGATATCATAAAACAATGCAAACTGTGACAGCTTGACAGCTTAGCTTTTTTTATGTTTAACAGATTCACCATCGCTGATGGCAGATGTGCTCATAAGACTGAATACTGAAATTGATTTATGTGGTGTTCTACCGTTTTTCTTCTCGAAGATGTGTTTGTTTTCAGAAAAATTATAAATGATAAATGCCATATTAACCGTGGGGGAAAAATAAATCACGTCAATTTGTATTTCTCAAATTCCTAGACTTTTACCAGACCTTTGTACAATTTTGAGAGACCGTGCATATCTAGTTTGTTGTCAGCTGACACCATTCCAAAATGCCTTTTGAGATCAATTCTAAACCTCATTATTTGTATTTATCTGACTTTGCTTTTCTGGTCTTTTTTTTTTTTTAACCCCCACCAAAAGAACAATAGAAGTATGTCTTCTGGGTGTCTTATGACCCAAGCAGCAGAAAGTCGACGCACAAAATGCTTCATATTTCGTTTGCTTTTCTGCACGAGGCTCTGGAGGCAAATTTTGCTGATGCATAACTCTTAATGGACATTCTGTCTGCTCTAGGTGGACGCTGAGGCAAAGAGCCTAGCCTCCGTTAGAGACTCACAGACACACTATTGTGTGATGTCGCTGGAGGTTTATGGGCTGAGGTAATGACAGAAACTCTGCACAGAAGGCAGTGTTATGGCTCCCTCTGCGCGCGGTAGCAACAAGCGTCGCGATGAACAATTGAGCAGACACGGAAGGAAGGAAATCTAATGTCGATGGGACATTAGATTTCCCATCAAAATCTAATGTCCCATTAGAGGAGAGGGAGACTTTTTGATTAGGCACAATCAGCAGATATATGCATGTTAGGAACTGTGCAAATGTTGATTGCAAAGGTTTTTATTCCAGCTTGTTTTTACATTTGTATAAAGTGCAGCTGCAGTCACAGGAGAATCAAGTTGCTTGGTGACCATCTTGCAGCCTTTACTTATTACATGCTTGTCTATAATTTTCTTTCTCTATTTAACTTCTTGTGGTCCATGTCCATTGTGGTACCATGTCATCAAACAACACAGTGACTACTTGTTGCCTTTTAAATCGGCAGAATGACTGTGTGCATGCTTGAAGACACCTGCAATTCTTATTGGACGACACACATATACGTGAGGTCAAATAATTATCAGTAGTTTTGGTCCAGATCTGTTCCATATGTTTTTTTTTTTTTTAAATTATTCTGTTCAATGTGTGATTTTTATTGGTTAATTTTCAGTAAGGTTTTATTTCAAGTCATTTCAGTGGGCTTTTTGGCCATTAACCGAGGGGTACCAACAATTTTGTCCGTGTTTGTATGCTTTTGTAATGCAATATTATAAGCCAACCCCTTAAGAGGCCCATGTTGGTCAACCTCGTCAACACAACAATGTAACTCGGTTCCTTTCTTACTTCAGAATATAAACTTTAAACCCTGGGAACATGACGTGATAACTTAAAATGATTGTCTGATGCTCTTCTCCTCTTTGGGTTTGATTTGCTGGTCTGCTGTCAAACATCTCTCTTTATCTCTCTAAAATGTGCAGCTTCAGCTTGTTTCTGAAATATCTCCTGTAGAGTTGAGTCACTTTTGCTTTTCCATTGAAAATATAAGGTAGAAAAAGTGAAAAAAGTGGGAATGTCGCCTCAAAAACAACTATAGTTCATATGTATAAGGACTCAGATTCAAAGCCTGATAAGACAAACACCTCTTAGCCTTTGATGCACTTTGTTTTTCCCTTGTTGGACTATGCTCTGCCTTCCTGATACTCTTCCTCAGACCCCGCTGTGATTGGCTGTGGGAAGCTCTTTACAATGTATTTACATATGCTGCTGGAAGGCGGTCACTCCCATTCTTCCTTTCTTGCCCGGGAAGGCAAACTAACGTGGGCAGAATCTAAAATCAGGAGTGGAGCTTCAGACTGGATTAGGAGTCACTTAAAGTAAGGTGAGGTTGTTCTTCTTAAGAATCCGACTTGTAACCTGCACCGGATGATTTCTCCCTTCTCGGAGTCTGTTATCGGTCGATTCGGCTGACGGAGAAAAAGACGACGTGCCGGCATCTGGAGCCAGCCACGTTAACTCCGCTCCAGATAAGTCCTTATCTTTTGCGTGTTTTGCAGAGGTCCCAAAAGTTTTGTCTGTCCTTCTCAGCCACATAGCATGCTCTCTCCTCCCCTCCTTGTTACACACAGTCAGAGTCACAAGAGGTGAGGTGAATGTGCTATTGGAAGTATAGAAGTTTGCAACAAGTGGATCCTTTGCGTTGGGGACTAGTCTTGTCCGACTTTCTATAAAATTCCTCTCTTGCTCTGGGAACGGGAGCAGCTTTCCTGTCTTTCAGGATACCAACTCACACAGCATTCCCGGACAGTATGCCTTTGGGATCTCACTGTGGGAAACACTGAGGGGGAGAGGAGTGCTCAGAGCCCGTGGGACTGGTCTCAGTGGATGCTTGATGGGTTTTAAATGGTCTCTTTTGGCAGTAGGAATCTGTTTCACAGGATATCAACACACAACACGACCCATGAGGACTCTGAGTAGACGGGGGAAATTCTGCAAGACGATCCTGAAGTAAAAGTTTGCGATAAACTCAGCTTGACTGCACCCGAAAGAACTTGGCTTGGCTTTTATCTGCACTGATTAAAAGAAAAACAACAACAACACTGGTTTCGCTTCGAGATTAACAGCATGGCCGGGGTCACCAGGAAGGGATCCGGGAGACCCTCGTACTACTACAGATTCCTGGGCAAGTCCCGACTGCAGCGTCAGCGAAGCCGGTCCCGGAGCCGCACCAGGCCGTCTGCCAACAGGGGTAATAAAATACTACTGCTGCTTAAAAAGCCACCGAGGAGCAGTTTGACCCTCGCATTCAGCCGCTCGCATACAGAAATACGACAAAATACAGCTGCTGTTTACCCAAAAAACAAGATGCTTTGACCTTTCCTGGCAGTGTGTTTTGTTCCTGATTCACTTCAGGTTTGTCAGTATGAAAAGAGAATATACCCTGTTGAGGCATGGAACTAAATAGAGGCAGTTCTCTTTCTCTTTTCTTTTTTTTGAAAATGTGCATTTTGTACACAGGGCAACTTCTTTGTGTTATTTTTTCTTTTGGGTGTCATTACTTTTAGAAGTCCACAGCCATACTGCTTTATTGTAGATGCCTGACTGTGAGCTCTGGAGAGAGATAACAGTTTGGTGTCACCGTTCACAAAGTGTCGATGCTCTGACGTTGCTGTGCCACTGCTTGACAGCTCTCATTTAAGCACAGTTCCACCCTGTTCAGGCACTTTGCCTGCAAGTATTTTTGGTGTCGGCAGCAAAAGAAAGTCCGTTTTCTGCTCTGTATAAATACTTCTCCTTTTAGTCTGGGTCCTAAGGCAATCTGTTTGTTCAATACTCTGTTTTTCTGCCTTTCGGTGCTGCAGCCTGCATTTGAACTACTAAATTATAGTGATAAGTCTATCCCCAAGGCTTTGTTGAACTTTTTTATAAGAAAAAGAAGTATCTCTGAATCCTGAACCTATTGATTTTTTTTCCCCCTCCAGGCTAGCTGCCATAACTTGCTGATACGGGAATCATCTAGACGAAACTGCGGGGTTTTTTTCTTGTTTTTCTCAACTGTGGATCGATACAAACTTTCGGAAGACAAACAGTTCAGACTAATTTCCCTTTAAGATCAAACTGAATATTGGGTTTTATGTTATCAAGACCTCCCAACAGACCATTTCTGAGTTGAAAGAGAGTTTAGGTTCAAATTTGATCAAAAGGAAATCTTTAGTTAGTATCTAAAACTAGATTTAGATGCTGAATAGTAATGTTTTCCCAATACATCCAGATCCGAAGAAAGGTGGATGTGCAAAATGGAGTTCGAATGGACAAGATGAGACAAAGTGCCAACCAACCAACTTGGTTTATTCACATTGAAATGCTTTATGAAACATAAACTTTGCTTTATAGAATCTGTCTATAAAAAGTATAAAAATGCTTCTTTTTATGTTTTGACAAATAGAATTAGTGTATGTTCTTGCAAGAATGGAGACAAGAGCAAGTCAGCCCTTTGTCCCATCAGTCCTATCTACCACTCTGCATTCAACCAAAGTTACTCTCAGTACCCTCACTGCAAAAACACAAAATGGCACCAAGTATTTTCCTGTCTAGTTTCTAGTGCAAATGTCTTTAGCAAATATGAACTAAGACAAAACTAACTTACAAGTAACTTTATTTTTTTAGCAAGATACAGAGGCTTGTTTTAAATAAATAATCCCTTTAATATTTATGAAAAAGTTCTATTTCTATTGGCAGATTTTTTTAACATACAAGACATTTTTCTACGTTATAAGTTCATTTGTCTGTCAATAGAACAAGTAATTTTTTGTAAATATTAAGGAATTGATTACTTATACCAAGCCTCTATATCTTGCTGAAAAGTTACTTTTAGGTTAGTTTTGTCTTATTTCAAATGTAATGAGATATTTACACTAAATCCAGACCGAAATTACTTGGCAAGATTTTGTGTTTTTTGCAGTGTTCTGCAGAGCTAGAATAGCAGCTTAAGAACAGATTCTTTTATTACTGAAAAGCAGCGCTGAAAATATCACACTTTAAGCACACACCTTTATGTCCAGGCTTATGAATCCATAAACTTATTTTACCAGATGAAGTCACATATAAAAATAAACCTCAGCGCTGTTTTAACACCGTCCTGAGAAATCGACTTTATTTAACGAGAATCAATATAAACTTCCAGCATGTGGATCGAATCGACTCTTTTCATTAAGGCTTTGTAACTTTCTTCAAAGTGAAACCGTGGCTGCGCTTCTGCAGCCAGAGCCGGACCGAGTCAGACTCCAGTCATGAGGAGGAGAGCAGAACGTGGTGGTGCCTGTGCTGAGCGTCTTCACTCTGATCAAAGTGGTGCTTTGAAGTCTCCCCGCTCTATCATTCACTGGTCTAAAGAGCACACATGTGTTTGAGCTAGGACACAAAGACGCTCGCAGAGGCGCGCTTGCCTTGATCTTTGTGGGTGAGCGCAGGCTCCCTCCGCGAAAACCTTCAACACGGTGATCACACGTTAATAGAAACACACAGCAGAGCAGCTTGTGTCCAGAGGAAGGAAGAGTTTCTTTTAAAAATAATTTTTGGGGAAAATTTTCCAAAATAAATTTGGGAAAAGTTTGTAGTAAAAAAATGTTACTGCCTCCCTAGACTTTCTTATAATTTAAAGTAATTCTCGACAGTACTGTACAAAGTTCGTATAAAAGTCTGCTGTTTCTTTGAGCTTCTCATCAGCGACGTCGTCTCTGAGTTGTCGGCTCAACATGTGTCGGTCACTGTTTTTTTGGGGTTTTTTTTAAAAACAACAATGGCAGCACTTATGGCTCGTGAAATTTCCCCTATTTTGCCAAGAAGCAAAATTACTAGGTTTTCTTTAGAGCTGGATTCAAATGTAGTCATTTGATATTTTTATATGTAACAAAAAAACAGCTACACTGTGTTAGTCTGTCGCATTTAAATCTCAGCAAAATGCATTGAAGTTTGTTGTAATATGATGCAATTTGGCAAAGATTAACATGTATACATACTTTTACATATAGGCATATTTGTTTGAATTTACTTTAGAGGTAACCGAGAAACATGCAAAAAAATGAAATACTATAAACTTAAAGCGACTTAAACTCATATTGCTTTGTCATAAAATATGGTAGCTACATTTGATAAAATTAAGAACATGCATGTGTGAAAGTTGGCAAAAATATATAGATGAACATAACCCAATTGAGAGCTACTTCCATCTCATTTAGTTGAAATGTGATTGGCATGCTCTTGAAAGTACACAGGCAAGTGGAGACCTAATTAATTTAAATAAATGAACTTTATATACCATATACAAGGTTTCCCCCAGAAAACATGCTAAGCCCGGTGGTTGGGGAGCGCAGCAGTCATTCATCCAGTATTTTTGAGTTAAAGAATGTTTAAAGTTGACAGGAAATTTGGAACTATCACTTGATAATTATGTGATATTGGATGATTGGAAGATTAATATCTGAACACCAACCATAAAGTCTACAAAAATCCAAATAATAAATAAATAAGCAATGATAAGCCTGCTGGTTGCACAAGTAAAGCCTGGTGGCCCGCCAGGCTTATAACACACTGGGGGAAACCCTGATATAGATTCACTACACATAGGGTGAAATGTGCAAGACTTTATTTCTTGTATTTTTGGTGATTATGGCCTACAGATAACAGCAATCCGGAAAAATTAGATCAATAAAATAGACTAGAGTAATAAAAAAAAGATGTTATAAACAAAAATGTCAGGTTTCTAAGAGGTATCTTCAATTCTATGAACTCAGTACTTGGTGCTCCTTCTGCATGAACAACTGCATCACTTGTGTCTTATGTGTAACGATGTGTGGACTTTTGAATTCTCTCAACGTTAGTCTAATCTAGTTTCCTCCAAGGTACATCATAAACAAAAACTATTGCAGCATGACGTTCCATCCAACTACAATGTGTTATCTAACCAGTTGAAATGAGTGTGTGGGAAAGAAATGAGAGTTTTTTTCCTCTATAAAGACTTTTTCAGTTCGCCTGAAGCAAGTTGTATAATGCCGAGACCAACATTCATCACAGCGGGACAATATAGAAATGCGCTATAGGCCCCGTTCTGTGTTTCTATCTTGAGAAAGCTGCTGCAGTCTCTTATGAAAGCCTGGCTGCCTGTTTCGCAGATCAGATTGCATGAGCTCATGTGTTTTCGTTTTCATACCATGTGCACACGCGCTCATTGTTATCTGTGAATGGAAGATCTTGTGTGCTTTTGGCTCACCCCTGAACACCGCTCGGGATCTGTTTCCTCCACTTTGCCGTGGATGGTGACATTGACATGCAAAAACTCTACTTATCTCAAAAAAAGAGAATAGCTGACGCACAGGAGGGAAATGTTCAGTGTGATCCTTTATCTTGCACTCGGGGTCTAACACTGTTGGATCAGAACATTAGGTCTAAACCTTGACTGGAACAATGTCATGACAGCATAATGTGGATATGTATTAACTGTTAGGTGAGGAACCTTTAATATAAATGGTAATGAGTTATGACTAAGTACATCAAGCATAAGGTATAATAGAAATGTTGATCTCTTTAGATGACCTTGATTTGTTTTTCCTTCTTAAGTTGGTCTGGTCTTGACAGGTCGTTCACATCCTAACCAAACCTGTCACATTTCTCTCCCTCCAACCATTTTCCCCAAAA
The DNA here is from genome assembly GCA_903067055.1 of Poeciliopsis paucimaculata. Classification (NCBI taxonomy): domain Eukaryota; kingdom Metazoa; phylum Chordata; class Actinopteri; order Cyprinodontiformes; family Poeciliidae; genus Poeciliopsis; species Poeciliopsis paucimaculata. Next base: position 45,681 of record CAEGAD010077950.1, read on the forward strand.
TTTTCCTTTTAGTTAAATGTCAAAATATCTTCAGAAAATCTTCAGTTGACCTGCTGTTGAGGTTTCTGATGTATTTTTTCGTTTTTCTTTTATCTGACAGCAATCCTATGTAGCAAATTGCTCCGCAGCCCATATATATGTCTTCGTGGTGCCTTTTTGAAAATATGACCCAGTCTTGATTTACCGGCCTTTTGCTGTTTTAGTTTCAAATGGGCGCAGGTCCTTTCTCTGCTTCACCATGTGGTATGTTTACAGCTTTGGCCATTTCATACATGACCTCTTTTAAGTATGCAATAGAATATTGGCTATGGTACATTTAATACTGACTGTGCTTGATTACAAATTTGCCATGTTATCTACCTATTTTAATAGCTCGCACAAAGTATACCTAAATATTAATTTAGATGCACACACAGTGGAAACCGTCTTAGCACTACTACTAGAATATGTAGTCTATATTTTTTCCATTCTGTGAGGTCCAGCCAATAAGTGCCAAAGAAAATAGGGGATGCTCTTGTACTGACTGCTTTACAAACACCAACCTTGTCAAGTAGCGTTGCATCTAAATGGTTTAACTTCCCAAAATGAATTTTAAGACTTTAAGATGTGCTCTATGGAAAAAACCTGCCAGTAGGCAGGATTTTCTACGAGTCACGCTCCACAGAAAAATCAGTGGATGGGTGAATCTGCAAATATTGAACCACAACTATTGCAGAATGCAGAACTACTAAAACATAAGTAAAAAGAAAATTACAGCCATTTCTTTTCCTCCTCCAAAGCTTTTCATTGCCATGTGGACATGTTTTAAACTTGTGACATCTCAGAAGACAAGGGCTGCCAGCCCCCGTTAGCAAAACATGCGTACCTCCATATTATGAGGAATCGGTGAGAAATATGTGTTGGCATAGCAGATTTAAACTGTTCAAAACCCTCTGAGAGCTTCACCAAAGGAAAACAACAGGAGTAGTAATTAGAAAGACAATGAGGCAAAGCAATACAGCGGTTGCTAACACTTTCTGGGTATGTTGACTATTTTTATGAGAATTCAAGTTAGGGCACCAACTATGATCACTCAAAGTTAAACTGGCACAAAACAAATACTTTTCTACAAGGTGTCTGCAGCTTGGGTAGCACTGTTTGGTTTTCCCAGTAATGGCTCAATAATGCATCACTGCTGACAGTTATTATGCATAATTATATCCTCAATGGGTCGTTACCAAGACACACTTGTGATCGGTGCTACTGCACCGTGCTTTTGTTCTGTCAGGTGGAGTGTTTAGACTTTCAGTCAAGTGCGTCTGGGGTTGTGCGAGTGTGTTTATGTTTGGGCTATGAAATATGAAATATGGACAGAATTAATGCTGATCTGGAGAACATGGTGAAAACATCACTGATAATCACAGTGACTCAGTCACATTCGCACCCAAACACATACAGGAAGTAAACAAGCAGCCTTGGTTGGACTCCCAAAGTCTTAATCTGCTGTAAACATTAATAAGATGGAGACAAAGGAAGTGATTCATTGGAAGTGGCGCTGTATTCGAATCCTCAACATCTTCACTTTTTTTTTTTTTTTCTTGTTTACTCGGAAACAGATGAGTGCCTTTATCTGTTTTCATGGTTTGTTTTAGAGCAGCCACTCTAAGATTAAGGACGAGTTGGGAAAACAAAGGCCTCGATTGCCTACGGAGGCAGTTTGACTGTTGCTTTGACTTTGAATCAACAAAAGCACAGAGGAAAGGTGTTTTCTGCCTGCTTTCCAGCTGTGCATAAGCACACAAAAACCAGCAGAAGAATTTCTAATACGAAGGGCAAGGAAAGGTTAGTTCAGCTGTGAAGTGGCTGAAGTGAAACCACCAGAATTTTGTCATCATCTCAGTGTTTAAGCAGGGATTACTCTGTGATCGCATTCTCATTTCTGAAATCTGTGCCCTTGCATCCTCTCTTTCCCCTCAGCATGAGTCATCAAGAAGGGCCAGATGACACAGTCTGTCTGAACACCCAAAAGACTCCAATAACAGAAGTACAGGTGCAGGATAATCCCACTAATCCATAGAAATCCGTGTGGATTACAATCCAGAGCCGAAGAACAATTTCAGAGAAATGGCTGCGGCACTATAGGAATACTGCGATAACTCCTCGTTTTTGAATTGCCTTTCCACATATTGCAGTTGCAAAACAGCAGGTGACTGAGAAATCCTGCATTATGTAAAAACAAGGTACTTTTTTTACCAGCCTAAAATATTTTTGACACCAAATTACATCCTTCGCGTTGTATACATTAGCTGACCACTCAAGCTGGTAAAGTCTCTCGGCTTTGGGAACGAAAGATAGAAAACACCATCCTGCATTCATAGTGTAGTGCTGTTCAAGTACTTCTGAATCCCCCCAGTTTTCTTTGGCGTGCATCTGGATAAATTAAAAAGGTTAAGCTCATGTAGTTTCGTAACAGACTGATATTATTTCATCTGTTTGATTTGTTCACAATAGAGACGTTTACAATTACAGATAAAATTAAAATGTGCGCCCATGTGCTGTGCAGTATCTGCTTGGTGGAGGCTTGTTTTGAGTTACTGCATCAATGCACAGTGCCATGGAGGCAATCAGCCTGCGTGTGTTTGCTGAGGTGAGGAAGCAGATGATGTTGTTTTGATGTTAGCTTTCCACTTATCTGCATAGTTGACTCTATGGTCCATTAACTCCCGCTTGACAATAGTTCGTGGCTTCTCCGTTTGGCCAAGGTCAGTTGGATTTTCTGGTTCAATGAAGCACACTGATGCCATGATCATTTGTAATTTTGAAGGCAGTTGCAAAGTCCTACCCTCACAGGCAAATCTGCTTTTCCATATAGTGTGGCAGCACAGGGAAGCATGACATGCTCTAAAATTTCCCCATCGCCCAAGAGTGCTGATTTGAGAAAACACATTCGACCAGAACCGCCAGATAAAATGGCTGCCACAAAACTTTGCATTGAAGTTAGGAAGTAGCTTAACACAGATGTAGTCTGTCGTGGTTCCCGTGCTGCTTTTTTTTTTTTGTCAGCATTCTTTCTTCTACTAAACTTTCCATTAACATGCATACGTCAGAAAGTTGTAACCGTGTTAATGAATTACCAGTAGTGTCTTTTTGCTAAAAGACAAAATAAAATTTTGGTCAGATGTTTTGAAACCAACTAATAGAATTCAATTCTGTGTCAATTGGTTTATTTTCTTACTGAAGATTACAAATTTGAAACACTTAAGTATAACTTTGTGCTTTCACTAGACATTAATTAATGTTTATTGTACACTGCAGCCACTGTTCATATAAAAATGGTTTTATACTCGGCTATGGTATGTCACAGCAGAAAATAAATAAACAAATTAAAATTTTAAATTTAATTGCTACCAGCTGTCATATTTAATAGTTTAGCTACAATAACTGAGATTTAGGTGCAAAACTCACAATATCAATTCATCACATTAGATTCTTTGGTTAAGAACTGAAACAGGATAAGAGATTCAGCTCTGCTGCTTTTTGCAGTCATGATTTCAGAACACCGCAAATATGACTAAACTGTTCAATGTTCATAAACTGCATGACGACAAGCTATAATAACATAAACGTTTGCTTAAAAAAATCCTCAAAAGTTGCTAATGGAAATGTCATCCACTGACACCAAGTGTGTTTGTGGTGTTTCCTTCACATTTTCACAAGCTGCTGGTGAAGTCAGATGGATCTCTGTGCAGCGACAGCAGAAGGAATGCAGCTTGCTGCGTCGCCCTCTATATAAACAGCAACTTCCTTCTTCTGTGCCCCACTTCTTCTCCCTTTGACTTCCCATAACAAACTGCAGACAAAGACGTGCCTGCGCCAAACCAAACACAAAACAGGGTCCTTCTCGCTAGATGCCACTGCGACAGAATGCAGTTATAACTGTCTGCTATTAACTTCCCATTTCTGCTCTTTCTGCTTTCGAATCGGTGGCTGTTTAGCGCAAATCTCTTTTACTGTGGTATTTTTTTACATTTTATTTTTATTTTATTTTGAGCCTGTGCGCTCTGTGTTCGCAGAAAGTTAAGTGTATGTTGACTGTGTATGCACTGCTGGTTTTTGTTGGCTCTTTTACTCTTTTGCTCCCTGGTGTTCGTAGAGCTGCTCCGAGGAGACGGAGGAGAACCTCTTTATCACCCCATCACCTCCACGCTGAGTAAACACCATGACCCAGAGGTCAAAAGTCCAGCGCTGGCCTTGTAGTTTGGTGCTAACACGATTTAGTCGCCACTCATGTGGAAAGACGAACATTCTCTCACGTTTGCTGTTGTTTTTGTTTGGTTTTTTTTACTAAGTTGAGCTTAAAACTGGCCTACAGTACCTTGTAAAAGTATTCATATATTATACATTTGAACTTTTTTTTAATACATTTTCTTATATTAGTCACACACTTCTATGTATTTTATGTGGATTTTGTATGAAAGACAGTGTAGTTCACAATGTCAGTGACAATATAATAATTGAAATTTTTGGCTTTAAGCAGAAATAGTAAAAATGTTGCACGCATTTGTCCTCAGCCTGCTGAGCCAATCCTTGTTGAGTCACCTTGTGCTTGAGTCTATTTTTATGTCTTGGTTTAAAGCACTGCACTGTTGAGTTGTTGTCCTGCTGGAAGGTCCATCCCACTGTCACCGATTGCAAGTTCAGACAAGTTTCCCCCCAGTATTACAGCATATGTATTTCCATCCATCTCCCCATCGGCTTCTCTATCCCTACTGCACCACAAAATATGATGTTTCCATGACTACGTGTCACGATAATGTCCAGGGTGACGTATAGCTCTAGTTTCTTATAATTCTGATCTTGTTTGACCAAAGCAACTTCATTCACAATCTTGTTTCCACTACATGGCTTGTAAAAAACTGGCTTTTTACATTTTTTTTATTTTTATTTTTAACAATGGTTTCCCCTTCCTCTTTTATAAAGGCTACATTTAGATGTGTTTATGACTAATAAAGGTCATGTCAACAAATTCTTCCATCCTCCAGACTTACTGTTGGTCTCAAAGTAGCTTTTTTTCTTTTGTGATTCATGGTCTCCTTTCAGATTAAGCGGGCAGCAAATCTTGTCCGGTTCTCATCTGCGCCAAACTTAGATGTCGATCGTATTTTGGACTGTGCCACTTTTCAGATGTGTTATAGGTAAATCGTAATTCACTCTTGTTCAATTTTGCAGTTATGCATTCATTTGTGTTGATCTATCACAGAAAATATTAAAGCGAGAAAGAGGTTCAGTGTTTTTGCAAGTCACCGCATGTGAAACAGCCCGATCGACTTTCAGAGGATTGCGCGATGGATTGATTTCTCAGCAGATATTCCCCAGACAGCCTGGATTTTACCACTGCCGCCAGCCGATTGTTACGTAGCTAAAAAGAGGGGGAACAAAAACCAAAAAAAAGGGGAGCTTTAGTGTGCAAAGGACTCTGATAAGAGTCAGGACAGATACTCACCCAGGCAGAGAGAACGGGGTAAACACAACCTGACAGCCGATGATTTTTATATATATATATGTATATATATATGTTTTCTGCACATTTCATTGTTCCAAAGAAACTCTGTGTATGTTGTGTGCATGTATGCGTGTGTGTGTTTGAAATCTCCTCTGGTTTTAACCTTCTGTCATAACAAAAGAACAGTCAGCATGCTCTGTGGATGTCGTCTCTCTCTTGAAATGCAGAGTCACACAGATGCTGATAGCACAATTCTGTGCTCAAACGTTCAATTTTATTTATTTATTTTATTTATTTCTTTTTTTCCTGCCGTAGTAATAGACGTCGTATTTAATCTACAACCACAGCTTAGCATTTCTCATCTGCTGTGTTGGTCAATTAGGCTCAGAAGGACTTTATAGCACTTTTAGCTTTTGTTTGATCTCACCACATGACAGTAAACTGTTAAATACTCTTTAAAAGATTTCCACTGGCAACCACAAAACCGTTGACAGCTGATGAACACGGTGGATTAATTAGCACTTGACGTGCTTGACACTTCCTGTTGGAGTCAATGGGGGACAGATGGACAAATGGGGGGATGGATGTACTTAAATTGAAGTACATCCATAAGTTCATCCTCCACGAGAGCGTGTGTTCGAAGCTCGTTTTCTCACATTATTAATGCTGAATGATCCATGCTCATGGTTCGCGACTTAAAAGTTCTGAGCTAAACAGAATAACTCTGAAGTTATGTAGTTTACTTTCGTTTCTCATTTCCAATACAAGAAAACATTTGATTGAAATAAATCAAATGTGCCGAGCTGTCTGGTACTGTCTCTAAAGTAATAGAGCTACTTGCTGGAGATTTTTCCAAATCTGCATATGGTTAAAAATGTAAAAAAACAACAAACGTATGTTTATTCAGCCTCTACGCAGTGTGAAGGATTATAAGAAAGGTATATAAAGATCTCCAAAGGTTAGGAATCACTGCATATACCTAAAACCTGCAAATACTTGAGACCTCCATTAAAAATGCTTATTTTACTAGACAAAGCGCTAAATATACCTTAATATGCGTTGATACGCACACTGTAAACTGTCTTAGACATTACAGAAGCTAAAATTGTATTTTCGTCCTTTGGGGTACAGCCAATCAGCACCAAAGGAAATATTTGGCCCTTCTAGATTGGCTGCTTTGCGACCGTGAGCCAATATGGTGTCAGGCATCAGAACGCGTAGGTGTTTTTAGCTTCCCAAGATGTCTTTTCTTTTGAATATTTTAGATCTATTTCATGAAAACAAAGAACCAAAATAGAATGGTTTTCCCACAGAATTTGGAGTCACACTCTACAGACAACCTTCAAATAAGGGAGTGTGCTAACAATATTGAACCAGTAGTAAAGAAAGGATGCTTATGTTTGAATCACCATGAATCATCATCTCACCATTACCCCTTTTGTGTTATGTTGTTTGTCAAGTTCAGGCTCGTTCTGCCCTTCTACTGTTCCACAAATGGCTCTTTGACAGGATGTCGGTATGTGACACGTGCTGAGTCAGCAGGAACAAAGACGTGGTGTTTAACCTGGACTGTTTTTGGTTATAACTCCAATTCACTTTTTCTTGTGATTTGGTGGGTTGGTTGGTTGTACCGTCACTCCAGGTAAACAACATGAAGGCCTTCTCAAGAGTTTAGGTGTTTGCGGCTGGGGCGATAATTGCACGTCCTCCGCTGGGGTTCGTGACCATCGCAAAGTTATTTTGAAATCCCACTGCTTTTATGTGATAGTTGGTGTGCAAATTGCCAACCAGCAAAAGACCAAATTGCCATTTGGCTGCACTCTGATTCTGCGATTATGCATGTGTTTGTGTTTTTAGATGTCTTACATCCTGAACTCTTGCCAAAGGCCAAGAAATTTTAATAAAGATACGAAATGCTAACCTCTACTGAAGCTATAGTGTAGTTTTCCGCATCCTAGCATCAAAACAAATCCCAGAAAAGTTATCAACCAGCAAAAGAACATGTGATGCGTTTCCAATTCTGGCTCAACTCAATTTTTTTGTTTGTTCCTCCGAGGCGCATGAGAAGAAAAATCCAAGCATGTACTGCAGGGAGTAGCTGGTTAATGTTCTTTTCTACATGAAAGTGCTAAGATTGAACACCAACGACATCTTGGTTACAGCCACCTCTCAATTTCATCCTTTATCTCAAAGCCTTTTAGCATAGCCTTAAGTGAAAATCCATGAAAAAAAACAACATAACAGCACATTTATGAGCAAAGCACATAACTTTGGCAGAATCAAAAGGCAAGTCATCATGCAAAATTGTAACGTTTTACCCAAACATTAAGTCATTAAACATTTACCCTTTAACTTGGGATATCGAAGGTGTGTGTTACATTACTTTTAATACATTGCCACGTGTGGGACCGAAGTGATGAACACAAGAGGTTTCTCACGCGTTTCTGAATAAGGAGGATATATTATTTTATCTTTTTAGCAGTCAGAATGATTGCAAGTCCTGCTCAGACATAAGAGGAAGAGTTTGACGGTTTTAGTCTTTTGGCGGAGAACATCCTTTCAGGAAGTCCTCAGGATATATACGCTCTGACCTGTAGTACATTACTGAATTTAAATTGAAAATTACAACTTTGCTTATAAAAAAAAGAAGAAGAAGAAGAAAACACTTTACCTTCACTCTAGAGAGTTTAGGCCTCAAAGAGCCTAAACTCTCTTTGAGGCTTTTAGAGAAATGTTCCTACTCACCTCTCTTTAAACAGAATATCAAAACATCATCACATTAAATATGGAGCTGGAAACAGCAGGCGGTGAGCTCAGATTAGCATAAAGATTGTAGCCCCTCCAGCATTTGGGCTGCTTAGCTATTTTAGCCACCTGCTGCTACCATCTTCATACCTAATGAAGAAATATATAACCCAGCAGGGAGGTGAATATTTTCTTTGGAGAAAGAGTGTCAGATGTTCTTCTTTGAAAGTGAGTCCGCACAGGCTTGACTCCCAGGCTTCTCTGCCACCATCTCTTTATTTTTTCTACAAAATGTGATTCATGCCATCGACCAAAAGCGCACCGGCCTGTAGGAGGCTGAAAGGTTTTGCAGTAGCCGTTTATGAAAGGCAGAGTCTCTAATGTGCAGGGTTAAAGAGTAAGAGCAACACTTTTCGCACACCCAGAATGCACTTATCCGTGTTTAAAAATCTAAGAAAAAGCAGACGTCACAACGGCGACGCTGATATGCCAGTTAAAAGCAGTAGGTGGCAATAAAGCTGACATCGTTAATAGATTATAACGAATGTAATATCTGGGATTCCAAACAATGGGAGATGTCTGGGATTTCCTCCTGGTTCGTTTCTTCAGAAACCAAAGTATACGCTGAAATTAACCTTTTTTTTCCCCCCTGAGTTTTTTCTTTCCAAAACGGCATAGAGATGAGCGGTAGCTGGACTAGTTTTGTTTGCAGTACGCCTGTGTTTGTGAGGACAGGGGCACAGGACAGAGGTTATCCTTAAAGCAGGAGGAACAATTGATTTAACTAAAGGAGAAAAGCAATTGTAAGATCAGGGAAACGACGGGAAGGTTTGACTGGAAAACATCCAGTAAACGATTTCAAGGCTATCACACTTGGAATTTCCACGTCAACAACAGCTGCCTGTGGACACTCTGACCCTTTTAAACTGCAGATATACTCTAAACACACACACACACACCCCCACACACCATCGGAGATCTGAAGGACGCACACAACTGCTACACACACACACACACACACACACACACCCCTCCATAAACAGGAAATGTTCCCTGAGATCAAACCCCTCGTGTTCGACAAAACAAACTCCTTGATGGTTTTCCCCAGGAGTCACATCAGACGTTGCGTTTTAATTTAGTTTTTATTGAGAAGGAGTCTGCTCTCTCTCTCTCCGTCTGTCTCCCCGTCTGTCTGTCTGGGCGGCTGTCTGAACCCGACAACGGGGAGCGCCTCACACAGCAGTGGCAGTTTTCCGTACATTTGCGGAAATTTATTGCAGCCAGACGGCCGGAGCATGTGGAAACCTGTACCGCAATTGCACTCAGCAGTCTTTTTTTTTTTTTTTTTTACCCCTCCATGATGTGCGCTCATGTGTTTGGTTTGCCTTTGAGCGCCAGCAGCAGCCAGCTGTGCACAAGTAGGGAGTTTTCTGTCGCCAAATGAAGCTCCCAGAGGGGCGAAGTTGCTACAGGCTGAGCGTGAGAATTTGCATTGCAGACTTTACTCCGTCAGGGCTGATAATTACCTTAATCAGCCTTATTTGCTCATGAATGAGTTTTTGATTTGAAAGGATTAAAAAGTCTTGTTGTCATGGCAGCGGAAATTTCAGTCCCACTGTACTTGTTGGTTCTGAGGAGGGAAAGCGACAGGAATGCAATCACTGCGTGAGTTGTGCGCCGTGACTGAAGATGAAGATGGATTTTATTTTGATCGGGTTCACACTCCTCAGCGCCTGACTTTGTTTTCGAAGGAGACTTCCAAAAATTCAACACCCAGATCCATTGTAATAAACTCTTGGGTAATTATTATCAACTCCTGAGTTTTTTGTCATTCTACATTAAGTCGCAAATGTCCTCTTTCCGACCTCTTACGTCGTGAATTCAAATCCTCCGTACAGACGCAGAACAAATTAAGATTATTCAGACGCCTCAACAGGCTAAGTTAGAATAAATAAAAAAACAATACCACAGAGTGCCATCTCTCATTTTATCTGTATTTGCGTTGAGAAAAATGTATGGATTTGTGCTTTGCTTGCTCTTTAGCTTCACCTGGAGTTAATACAACCAACCAGCTCGTAAGACAGCAGATAATGGAGCTCAACTTGATGAACATGTATGCATTTTTGGACTGGGAAATGTTTAATAAGCTGTTGTACGAAGCTTGTTATACATGAAATTACCATCTTAGTTGTACTAAAGTTTAGGATTAGGACTTTCCCCGTACTAGTGAAAAGTTTAGAGAGTGATTTTATGTTGTCCTGCAAAGAAAAGTATTTATTAATTAAAAACTCTGCACATTTTAGCATTTTATATTGTTAAAACTAAATGTAATTTATTTGGATTTCAAAGAAAGTTCTGCTCAAACTCTGTCTATTTGGTTCCTTTTGTCTTTCGGTTTACTCTGCCCAGCTTCCCTGTCTTTGCTAAATGGCAACCTCGCAGAAAAAGGTCGCCACCACCATATTTCCTCATCGCCACGGTCCTTTCAGGTTGATTTGTGCTCTTAGCTTTGTGCTTCGTTTGCTTTGTCAACATGGTTTATTAAAAAAAAAAAACCCTGCAAAACAGTTAAATGGTTTCTTTTAAAAATGTATTTGCTCGGTAAAACCCAGAACTGTGGAGTGCACAACTCACTTGTCCAGTCAGTGGATTCTTTCACCTGAGCTGTGGATCTGCGCAGCTCCTCCAGAGTTGCCATGGCTCACTTAGCTGCTTCCTTGATTATTGCTCTCTCTGCCCGGCTTGGCAGTTCAAGTGGACGGCTATGTCCTGGTAGGTGCGGCTGTGCCATGCCCACAAAAACACACTGAAAGTTGTGGTTGTTACATGACAGAACGTGGGAAAGTTCAGCAGCTGCGTAAGCCAGGATCAAGTCAAAGCCCTGTCACAGTAACGGCAGCATAAGGTGGCAAACTCGAGATAATTTGTGCACTTGGGAAGAAATGCGTGAATTATTTCAGTTACGAATCGACAAGATGATAAATTGTCCCATCGTTTTCATTTTGCCCTATGACATCATGAGCAATCCAAAAAGATTCCAGCGGTTTTCGCACCGACTCAGAGCCATGAACTTGTGCGACCTTGCCACGCAGCGTTACTGTAAGTCTGCAAGAAATAAATGAAAGTCAGCGTGATGCCTCCTGAAGCCAAAAGATTAAGCCGTGCGTCTTAACGTGTCCGTGTGCGCGAGGATTTGTTATATAATAAGTATATGTTAATAACACACTAACACACCCTCCTCACACACTGCAACATTAATTCACTTTCAGACTCTTCAAAACGTATTTAACAAAAAATAATTTAACGTTGCCTGATTGATGATGTGGCCATGCGTGAACACTTTAATGTGGACAGACTATCGCCATATCAAAACTTGTGGCTCTTATTCTGCACTTTTATTTAGATGTAATTTTACTGCAAATTAAGTAAAGGCACACATTTGAAATATTGCAATGCTTTTGTGTGTGTTCTTTTCTTTCTATTCTAGAGTCAGAAGGCAGCAGAAATAACTGAAATATGTGAAGACTTGCAAGTTGGATGACTGTAGCATTCCTCAATGGCATGTCCAGATCTGTAGCTTCCCTACACACACGCACGCACACACACCGTCCCGTGTCTCCAGGACACTCTCAGAACACATTCAGGATGGTCACACACCATATTGTTTTTTTTAAAAGCCTTTTTTCTATTTTTTATTTTTATTTTCTGAATATTTCCTTTTTCCTACATCTTGTTGACAGAACCGTTTCAGACAGAGAATGTGTGACTAACAAGCTGTAAGATAGAAACACATGTTCGTCCAGATGGTTTGGAAAAGATTTTTTTATTTATTGTCAAAAAACTGGAGAGTATCATGTCAAACCATTCGACACTAAACTGGTACAAACTTTTTTTGTTGTTGTTGTTTTTTTACTTTTGTTATGCAAAGACATAGGTTAACTGCAGAAATAAAATAAGATAGCCAAACAAACAATACGATAAAAGTTACCTTTTGAAGCGTTGCCAACTCTTTTTCAATATCGAGGCATGTAACGCTCAGGCTTCTAGCTCTACGTCTGTCTGTTCGGGTCGCAGCTCGACACCCTCTTTGTCAAATTTCTATATGCTTTTCCCTCACTATTTGTCTCTTCGTCTGGCAATGACAATTCTTCCGATAGTCCTGAAAGGAGGATGTCACATCAGTTGGGAGTTTGAAGAGCAAAAATCCACTCGAGCCGACAAAAGGACAAGCTCTTTCCAGAGTTTCCGCTCAACCTTAAGAACTTTCCATTTTATTTTGTGGTGCTTTTAGAGCTTTATATTCAGACAGAAAATGGATAGAGAGAGAGAAGGGGGGTAAAACATGCAGCACGGGTTCCAGGATTAGGCATCAAATCGCGGATGACTGCACACTGCAGTTCGGACGAATAAATTCATACATTGTTAGGCTGTGCTATAACTACATGACCCATGATGCACGGCAGCGGGGTGCAACTATTGGTTCATTCTTTTGAAAAACTACAAAATATATTATGCATTTGTGTATATTCCTCTCAATAAATGGTTTCTTATGCAGACCTGAATGCATGTTGTCCTTTTGAGAGGGCATTAAATAAATATTTGATCATGCTTCATAAAAACTTTCATTTATTCATGCCTTAGAATGGTTTACAAATATTTAGGGGGAAAAAAAATTCAGTTTGAGATTAAAATGCTTCGACTGAAATGAATCTTTCTTTGTGACTGAAGGTGAAAGCTGAAGCTTACAAACTTGAATATTTACTGATTTTTTTTTTTTTTCCAATTAGTTTGCGCAACAATATCAAAGTCAATTGAATCTTTAAATGCAAAATAAAAAAAAACAGCATGTAGTTAGATTAATACTAGAAGCTTTATTACACTTAAAGCTACAATAGAGCTGTCAAATACATCAATGAATCCACTGTCTTTAAAAGATTTGCTGTAGTTTGCTAATTGCCGTCTTTTCCTTTTCAGGCGTTTTTCACAGAAGTTAAAGAAGACATTTAAATGTACTTTGAAAGAAATTTTGCTTCAGAGCCAAATTTAAAAATGGTTAAGGATTAAAAAGGAAAATAAAACCCCCAAAAAACAACAAACCTCCTTTGTGTCTTCAGAGTCTCCTCCGGAGAGGACGGGACGCCGCCGCAGCATGCCAGGCTCCTCGGACAAGAACGCCACCGTCATGGAAGCCACCCCCACCGCCGCCACCCCTTTCAGAGTCACCGTGAGTACTGTGAGTGCTGCTTTTTTTTTTTTTAAATCCACCAACCATCCTCTCTCCGTCTCTTTGTTACTTGATTTTTTTTTTTAAATCTCGTAGATTAATGAGACCAGAAAGCCGGTTTAATGTCCAGATGAACTCGTATCAAAATGGATCTGATTTGCTTTAAAAGTCACAACAGTCTTTCGAACTTTGACATGACAGCACACATTAGGTCTCTATTGTTTTTTTTTTCTGTCTTTTTTTCCAGCCTACATGTTAAACTTTATTTAAGCTCAGTCACTTAAACTCCCACACAGCTTCCCATTTCCACTGTCAAACATAAATGGAGAGCACTCTTTCTTTTTTTTTTGCCCCTCTCTTGCTTTTTCTTTTTTTTTTTTTTGTCCATCAGCCTGCTGTAACGCTCTGCGTCATGTTTAATTCAGTAGATAAACAGCCAGTTAATGAAGCAAAAAATTCTGCCACGAGTCATCAATTTAAAGGTAATTAGCAATTAGCATCGCATATTTCAATTAATATTTAACAAGTGGGGAGATGGCAACCCGGAGGTGAAGTGCAAACTGCTCAAAGTGAGGCCAGCGGAGCGACGACGTTTGTTTCTCATAAACATGTAAACTCCATGTCGTCTCTTTAGTCTTCACAGAATAAACAAACACAAGAGTGGACTAAATTGGGAGCTAAAACAGATGACGGCATCCATTACAACAGGAAACAAAACAAGTGCTTTTGTGAAAGTCGATATTAACTATAACTGACATGGACTTCTACATAAGAGAACATGCAGCATTCTTGCCATTTGTGTTACATTTTTGTCTCAGACCTTTCTGGATCTTATTGATCCTCTTCAGAGAGACATTTGAGCAGAATCTTAGTTTGATCTTGATTTCAACAAGAATTAACAAGTGCTTATGAAAAGAAACAAAGAACTGCAGGCGTGTAAGAGAGGTAAGGGGTCGGATGGAAGGGCTGACTTATTGATTAGCTGCCTCTGAAGTTGCTTCTTGTGCTTCTCAGGGAAAGGGAAGTTGGAGGCGAGCTGCTGGAAAGTCATCCTCAGTCACATGACCTCTTGACCCCTAACCGTGAGCCTAATATTGATGAGCTTAAACAACTGATTCCTGTCCGAAGTGAACATAATTTTCTTGAAGATGGTTCAACTTGTCCCGTGGGCTCCTTTTCCATATGCTTCCCCCTAGTGGTATTTACTGGTATTGCATCAACAATCAAACCATGACACGTTCAGGTGCTTTCCAGATACAGCTTTGGGAAAAAAATTAAGAGACCACTTAAAATGATCCGTTTCTCTGATTTTACTTTTTATAGGTATGTGTTTGAGTACATTTTTTCATTTATTTGCAGAAAATGACAAATGGGTGAATGGCTACCGTTCCTCATCCTTCCTCTTTATATCAGAAACAAACTTTCACACTCTGACAACAAGAATTATAATGATCTCTAAAGCACTCCTTCTAAGGCCTCCAGCTAAATCCGTCAAAATCTTTTTCACTCTTGCATTTCCACCAGGGACTAGGTTTCATATCTGCAAACACACCCCCACATGCGCACGCCTCTCTTTTTCTCAAATGCTGTTATTTCTTTAGAACCATAAGCCACAAAAACTGAAATCTCTTCAAAGTGTCTGTTATAATTAAGCAGGTAAAGAGTTAAAATAGAAGTTACAATTTCTTTTGCTTCACTTATCCTAGGTGACTGAACTGATTCTCCTTCTCTCCCTGCCTCCCGTTTTCTCTCCGATAAATAGCAGAAAGGTCTAATTGGGAAGGTACATCCTCTGGTTTTATCCACTTATGCTAAAGGACAACACGAGATGTGACAGTAGAAGCAAAAAAAAAAAAAAGCCCCGCTGATTGTCCCGGCTCTGATTCTATCGGGCCGCATTAAGTGCGGCCGGGAACCGGCGAGCCGAGGGAATAGAATTAACTGGTTGCAAAGCATTTGCTTTAATTTCATGATAAAAACGAGGCCCGGCAATAAAGCCAAGCTGAACTCCTTTAAGTGGTGATTTAATGAACTCGGACAGGCTGAGATTGCAATCAAGCTTTTGCAACATCCGCGTACACGAGCACGCACACACTCACAGTCGAGGGGTTAAGCTGCAAACAAAAAAGTGCAGTGAAATATTGATGCAATATTTCTGGAGCCGTCAGATTCCTTGTTTTGGAGCGAGCGCAATAAGAAAAGACAGACATGCTGTTGAGAAGCAGGTGCCCCTCCATGCGGTATGCTCATGTTGAATGGTTTATGACATCCCACCCTGCCTCTTCGCTGTCAGCCACAGAAATATGGAATAAATAAACAGCTTGTTGAGATTCATATAAGCATGGGAAACAGTAACCTCAAGTCTAGTTTTGTTTATTTGCAAATTGGCAGATGCACAAAACACTTTTTATTCCTCATTGTCTTCCATTTTTCTTGGTTGCATTTACCTCTTCCTGGCTGCCAGTCATACTCAACGCTACTCTATATAGCACCATGAATGTAGCATGTAATAGTCTTTGTACTTCCTATTATTCCTATTATTCCAAATCTCTTATAATGTGACTTAGACCCAACTTAGAGTGTAATATAACATAAGGCAGAGTCAGAGAAATTCAACATTCATTGTACAAAGTTAGTTTTCTTCTCCATTTTATTCTCCTCAGTTTGCATTTTTGTGTAAAGGGTACTTCTGTTTTTTTTTTGTTTTTTTTTTTACAGGTTTGTTAGATTGAAGTCCTTGACAAATGCAAAAAAAAAAAAAAAAAAAAGTCAAATAATGCTTGAAACACCCTAGTTCACTGAAACGCACACAAATCCATAAAATCAAAGCCTGGGCCAATTAAGCGACTTCATATGAACCATTGCAGTACTTGTTATCTTCAACAGATTTTTAGGGTTTGTGAAGCCGAGCTACATGTAGGATACAGAGTCTAGCTGGGTTCTGCTTTTCTTTTATGCTTGCTATTGTTTTCTATTTAATCCTCGGGTGCACGGTGTGAAAGGTGTCTTATTCAGAATCCCTACCTAAATAAGAGCAATAACAGGCCGCGTCAGAGTCAAGCCCAAAACTATATTTTGCCCTATTTGACCATCCTTTGTTTCACTTTGCTCTGCTACCAATTCCATGCTCTGCCGAGCTCCTATCCGCCGCTGACCTTGTCACTCGTTTGCTGTACTTTTCTCCCAGCTTTCCTCACCGCTTAGTTTCATTCTGTTGCTTCTTCTGCTGACTTGTGCTCTGCCACCTCCACGTTGTGCTCAAATTATTTCATTTATCCTCCTGCTGCTTGCCACCCCTCACTGACAGTCATTTTTCTCTTTCAATTTTTATTTTTTTTTTTGATTTTGGGTCGACTTCGGCTCACTTTATGTCCCCGCTTCTCCTTCCTAATTCATTTTGGTTATGTTATGTTATTTTTTTAAAGTTCCGATTTGAATTATATTGAATTGAAAAAAAAAAAGTCAAGTTGGCCACGGCTGTCCGCACTCTGCTTCGCATCTCTGATTTGTCTTTCGTTAACGTCCCTCTCTGTGCTTGAATTGGGAGTTTTACTCATCACCTCGCCTCATGAGGATGCAAAAAGCAACAACATTTTAATTCGTGAACTGAGAAAATGCTGACGACAGCAGGCTATTGTGCTCTCTGGGGGCTGCGGGGGAGAAGCGCAGAATCACTTTGCCTTTCGAGGAGTTCGGAAGCAGTGGTATGCGGAAATGAGAAAAAGGTGTTTGGGCGCTATTAAATTTTCATCTGCACTGTCTTCTGTGTCAAAAAGTCAAACTCAGTGGGTCTTAATCTCGTCATGCTTACGGAGGAGCTGCTGCAGTACGGAGTGGTTAATGGATTCCTTCAGTTTCACTTGGACTCCTCTATTTCTTTGATCGGATAGGACTTTCCTACTAATCAAACCACATGCCTACACTCCTAAAAAAGGAAATACATATATTGATGTCATAAGACACAGTAAATGTTTTTTTTGTCTTTTGTCCAGGTTCTGAGTATGAAAAAGGAAAAACAACCCTGATCCCAGAGGGTTCAGTGGGATCATTTAATTTCACTTTATGCAGTGATTAATGGTCATCTCAATGGGATTTATTACCATACAATAAATTTGGTGATTCAATAAGTTGGATTAGGTTATGGCTTTCTTTTGAATCATAAAATAATCATGGTACTTGTAGAAGATCCCCAGAATAAAAAACAAAACAAAACAAAACAAAGTAAATTCATTGCTAATTGCACTTTTTTTTTATTTATTTATTTTTTTTTTATACCTAATATGATAAAAGAGACACAAAAGAAAAAAATCAGTGCAATGGTGGCTGAGATGCCTGTGTTTATGAAATTGTTTGGTTATTATTGTCCGTGTAACTCTGCATTACATCTGTAAACCACCAGCTGAGTTCAGATGTCAACTCAAGGCATTAAAAACAAACATCATGAACATGTCGGCCTAGATCAAACTCAAATCTATGCAATTCATTCCACTACAATACAATCAAAACCCAATTCTATACAAACTCTAATAAAACACTAATACAGCAGCAATGGCTTGATTCCTGCTGTTCGGCTGCCAAACCTTTTCTGTGTAAAAACCGCAAACGATGCAACACTGGTACTGTTGCTAATAGATATTCTACAACTTTAGGCGCAATTAGTTTTGCAAAGATGGAAAATGGGGTTCAGATTCTGTTGTATGTTGGAGTTTTCCTGGGCATAGAGTTGATCTAAACTGAAACTGATTTAAAACTGCAACCCTTAGAAATACTTGATTGCTGTATTATTAGAAGCTATCTTAAAGTTTTGGAAAAGCTCCCACAGAGTCGCATCTAAAGTTGCTGAGTAAGCGGAGTACTTCTGTAGCGGTAAATTGAACTTAATGCAAAGTTGATGCCGTGCTTCCTTTGCACTATTTGCTCCGGTCTTGTTTCTCCACGATCCTCCTCATATAAAACAAGTTATTATTTCAGCTCCCTGTCGTAGCCACTGCTTTATTTGTGCGCTGCAGCTTTGGACAGGAATGTGTGAATATTGGTTTATTTGTTCGCAGTAATCCTCCCTCACCCCCAAAAAAATATTTTCCTAAAATATGACGAAGCAATTAGGAATTGTAGCACTTTGTGTTCGTACACAGCGACGACACACACACTCATTATTGGCGTGAAGCTCGGGTTACCAGCATGAGAGCATCCTTTGTTTTCAGGCCAGAGTGCCTCCTGATGACAGGTGTTGTTCATCGGGATGCTGAGGTTTGCTCTGTGATCAGCTGCCAAGCTGTGAGGAAGTCGCTCTCCAATTATCCCCAGTCCATCGAAGCCTGGGGAGACCTATTCATACTGTAGGTGGTAATTGTTACACAAGTGTGTTAATGGCCTGAACGGGGTGGAGGGAGGTCTCTTTCACCGGGCAATTTGCCCATCACAGCCATGTGGAAGGGCGACACATATGAGGACAACGGAAGGTTAAAGCACTTTAGGTAATGCGTGTCTGTTAGCGTATGTCTTACTTTTTTTTCCCCCCAACTTAGTCCGTCTGAAATCTCAACCTGGCGTTCTGCTTTGTGGAATAAACCACTGCAAAAGGTCTTTGCAAAAAGCTTTCACCGAGATAACGGAACTCTTTTACACATTTGCAATTTTTGCAGCCTCGTGGTTAATGGTTTCTGCAATGTGGCCTTCATGAGGGAAACCTAAAAAGATTAAAACATCAGTGAACAGACAGCCTTGTGAAGAGGAAGCGCACTGCTCGGCAGGTTGGAGGTAAAGTTGTGGAGAAGTTGTAGAAACGCTTTACTTTAGCAGAGGCACAAAGGGAAGCAAAGCACAAAGTAACTCTGAAGAAAAATCTACCGTGGGTGCAAAACACGTAGGACCTTAAATCCAAGATTCTTATTTCATTTGCTTTATATTTTAGATTATTCTGTCTCATTTTCCTTCCACTTCACTCATATGTCATCTTGAAATGCACATGACAAAATGTGATGCGTCTTCAACGGGTATGAATACTTTTGCAAAGGTTTTCGTAATACTTGAGAGCATGGGTTTAAAATCATTATCTGGTTACCTTACAAAAAAGACCACTCCAACTCCACATGGCAGGAAATTGGGTCTGAAAGAACATTCTTTCAGCTCATAAGAACCCAAAGATGAGCGGTTTGGTTGCAGTGAAGAAGGACTTAAGATGTCCAACAATCTCCAGTAAGCACCAGGTCCCCTCTGAGGAGTGCACTTCAGAACCCTGTTGGCTGCAGCCCAGAGCTTGACAAGTATGGGTAACAGCAGAGCTGAGTGCGTCCAAATGCACAGAGTGGATGAAACGTTTCATGCAAAAGAAAAAAAAATGAAAAAAAAAAAAATCACTCATTTCATTCACTTGACAGTTACCATAGAGATTGCCAGGGTTGAATTGCAAATATAAGAAGAAACAGGCATACTAAATTTCCTTCCACTTTACCCAAACAAGCCTAGAACTGATTAGCTGGTTTTTACCTGAACTTACATAATTTGTGGTAATTCCACACCAGTTCTATCCCCACCCTCCTCTGAGCTCGGCTTTTATCTAACAGAGTTAAATCTGGGGCTCTGAATGTTCGGGTCATACTCTCTAATCTGAGCCGCATTTATTCATTACCCCTCAACTACCAATGACACGTCGCCTCACAGTCTTTAAAATGCTGAGCATACACGTTCGTGTTCGTATTTTACTGTCGTGCCGTCAAGTTCAACCACATCGCTGAGACTTCGGCGACGCTGTAATGTCGACTGTCTTCCTCCATCAGGGCTTTCTGAGTCGACGCCTGAAGGGCTCCATAAAACGCACCAAGAGTCAACCAAAGCTTGATCGGAACTCCAGCTTCAGACACATCCTTCCCGGCTTCAGGAGCGTGGACAACGACAGGTGAGGTTTTGTTCCTTCTAGAAGTTTCTGTGAAGGATTGCTTGTTGTTGCATTTGCACGTGGTTCCTACATTGTTTTGGGGATGCATAAGCTTTGAACAGTACTTCCTGATGATCGACAACTTTAAAGACAGCAGTGGAGGGTTAAACTCTCAAATGTCTGCGTCAAAATGGCTTTGTTTTGCCTTTGGGAACATTCAAACACGTTACAGAAACAGAACATTTACTCAGCAATTGCAGGTATTTTAGGAACGGCTGTCATCCCAAAATAGCTATGGCGGGAGTGATTGAGTAAACTTGTGTCACACTGTCACATTAAAGAGAAGTGCTATTGGTAAAAAAAAAAATAATAAAAAAAGAGGTTGTCATGGCAAAGAACATCATAACCCATAAAATAAGATACTCTCTGCACGTCCTAATGAATAAACAATGCAATAGCATAACTTCACAAAGCGTAACATCAGAGGTGCCTGACAAACTCCAGGGTGCCGGGAATACATGACGCATAAAACAGCTACATAATTTAACTGGAAATACAAAAAGAGTCGGGAGTATTAACAAGCATAATCTTTCAAGATGTCAAGTGCGAGTGCGAGCTCTGCAGAAGACCGGCTGATTACGTCAAGTAAATGATTCAGCAGTTCCCTCCTGTTATTGTCCTATTTCATGGACAATACAATATGTCTATAACATATAGTTTATCTGTTGATATCAGGTAAATTCAGAGAATTTGACGCTCATCCGTCTTTATTATTTCATCCACTTGGTGCAGTATATATTACCAGTGGCATCAAAACAGCCACACGTCATTTGATGTCTGTCCAGTTTGTATGCATGTGTGCTTCATCTTGGCATTTTCTAGATAAGAGAATATCCACAAAAGTGATAAACCAGTTAATCAAATTCCTATTTTAACAGAAAAAGTTGCGTTTTCTTGTTTAACGTTCAGTTAAGAATAAAAAACAAACAACAAAAAAAGCCCTCTGCAACCCCCTAAGATTATGTTGCTTTTTTTCTGAACTGATCCGCTCTGTTGATCCCTCTGCCTCTAGAGCTACCATTTAATAACATTTTGCCTCTGGCTGTGTTTACTGGCAGTAGATGCTATCATTTGCTAATTTTTGCAGGTGTTCAGCTGCTTGGCTAACATTTCCCACTCTCCCCTGGTCTGAAAAAAAAAGAGAAATTCTAGTCCAAGCAACCGCTGCCCCGTAACACTTCCTGCTCACTTTTCCTTCCTTCCTTCCTTCCTTCCTTCCTTCCTTCCTTCCTTCCTTCCTTCCTTCCTTCCTTCCTTCCTTCCTTCCTTCTGTCCGTCCGTCCGTCCGTCCGCTCCTCCCTCCATCTCTGGGAAAAAGCCACGGTGTCCGTATGCGGGGTTTAATTAAAGAAAGCGCTGTGTTTGAAGGAGACGTTCTGTGGCGTTCCATTTCAGAACTTAGAGATGAGTTGCCGCCTCGCTTCCCACTTTTAATGAGGTATTAACGTCACTGTCAGGCTATCACAAGGGAACACTAGCCACTGTAAAGTGTGGAACACAGTGGGCTTTTTCTGTCCTTCAGTCGGACTGAATGAGCTCACCTCATTTGCTTTTTCCGCCACTGTCTTTTCCCATCCTCCTCGCTAATTCCTGCTTGCGTGTGCGTGTGTGTGTCTATTGTTGTTGTTCTCTTTCTGATCTGATGTTTTGGACTCATCAACCTCCTGTTTCCCCCTTCGTTTTTTTTTTTTCTCTCTCTCTCTCTCTCCCTAACGGTTAGTAAAGCGTCCAAAACGATCAGCATTTATGCAGCTCTCCGATAAAGCACACAGGGAGGAAGGCAAACACTGGAGCGGAAATTGGAATGTCCTGGAGGTGTCTTATCTCTCCCAACACAGAACGGCGCACAATATGTACATGCACCTCAGCTACAAAAAGTGAAAATTCATTACGACTGGTGTCCTTACAAACAAGTGGTTTTGTGATGTAGAGAAGAAAAAAAAAGCTCTGAAAAAGCAATTCTACGACGATTGGATAAATCTGTAGAAGAAGATGCAGAGTTACAGAGAGTAGCGAGAGACGAGGCAGGGATACTCGCTGTGAGCCTGGGAGCAGCCTCGCTGCAGGGCATAAAACACCGCAGAAGGGGACAGACTCTGGAAAAAACCTGGAACTTCAGAGATGATGAGATACAGGAGGGGAAGGGAAAGCGAGTAGAGAAGGAATCTCTCATCGCCACGGTCCGCACGTATGCAAATGCACAGCCGTGATTGTCGAGGACGCGTCACTTGTCCTTAAGCCATGAAGCTCCAATCGTTTTACTTTAATTGTTTCGAAGGAAGCGGAGCACACGGCCTCGGGTGTCAACAACAGACACCATTCTGACTGCGTGTGGTGTTCGCCGCAATGATATTCTGTGGCCAGGTAGCCTGAAGGAGGCTCAAAAGCTGGACATGCTGCAGAGGAGCAGCTGCACACTCGGAATGAAAAATTCATCCATGTCAGTCAGGGGCTGGACTCTGGGCAGGCGTACTTATCTGCAGCAAAACAAAGCAGCAACACGGGGAAAGAGCGCACAAACACTAATTTGCTCACCCCGTTCATTTGGAGTGTTTGTAATCAGACAAATATAGGCCTATGAGATATAATCAGAAAGTTTTGAGGGCGTTTTTGTAAATTTTTTAATCTGCTCTGTAATTGTGTAAGATCATTTTTCTAAGTGTTTTTGGTGATTATTTGTGCACTTGTTCTTTATTTTAATTACAGTGTACATTAAAGTGGTAAAAGTGGGTTTTTATGCATGGACAGAACTTTTACCATCTTTGCAAGTTATACAATAAGTAAGTTGATGTTTATATGGTACTTCTTACCTGAGGCTCAAACATTTGTTGTTTTGTCGTCTTTGCCAATATTTTAAAGTTCTATAAAACTGATGAGCACAGTTTCACTGGGCAACTACTGAAAGAGATGCTTCTTTCTTAAGAGTCTCATTTTTCATTAACTCTTAGTGTGAGATCCTCACTCTGAAACTGTAATGGTTAGACAATATTCTCATAGTCTGCCCTAATAAGGGAGGTGCATTTTGTTTCAATTTTCATTATTAAGATAATAATCAGCCACTTGGTTTCATCACTTCACTGCATGGGTAGCAGCTCTGCCTCCTCTATGTAAGTCATCACTGCCAAAGATCAGACCGACCACTCTATAGTGGTTGGAAAACCTTTTTATGGTGTTGAGCTCGGTTGAGGGGGAGGTCTAGTACACAGCCCTGTGGTACACCAGTCTTGACGCCCTCATCAACTGGGATGTATCGGACGGGAGATTCAGACTCCAGTGGTGAGTGCGGTGTACCAGCCTGGAAACCGGACAAAAGGCTGGGGTAGAATCCCTACAAGGCAGCCTCATGTATCGTAGCCTCTGCTTCGGGTGGATAAGTTGGTGGCTGTGCTAGCACGCTGAAGTTGGTGGCAGGTATGCAATGACCTTATGCACATGTGTTGACATGACTGCCTTTGACAGAAGAACAACTAATCCAACTAGACAATCTATTGTGTTATGTTGCAGCTAAACACTGTATTCAAAGGTTATATGGTCAGCTTGAGGGAATCCGATGACAGCAGACAGGACATGGGCAGAAACTCAGATGGCACTGTTCAACTTTTGCCCCCAACTTGTTCAGACTGATTAAGATTCCCCTTATAAATGCAAAGAGGTTTTTCTAGACCTTTGAAGTTATAAAATATTATCTTTGGATGGTGCACTAGTGGAGGTTAATGTATCTGTGTTTGAATCAAATTTATGTGACCCTCATGTGCCGTGGATCTGGCTCCCTCCAACTGAGAAATCCTCCTTACTGGATCTGATGCAGCAAGAAGGATTACTGGTTTACAGCAGCATTGTGCCTGTCCTGCTTATTGCAGTGTTACTGTCAGTAGGCAAAAGGTGGAATTGATCCTTAGGCTTTCCACACAGTACAAGCAGCATTGTTATAAGTTATAAATATTAAATGGGAATTCTTGTTCCGATTTCTCTGATGCGTCCCTCTCCATTCCTTCACGCACCGTGTCACTTATTGTTATGCCTGGTAATTAGGCATAGTTCGATCTCATAATTGGAGACTGAGAGATCTTACTCTGTGTTTATCTCTTTGATGACCAGCTATATGTTACTGTTGTTGGAAAAACGCTGCATTTGTTTGAATAAAAGAGAAAAAAACAAAACAAAACAAAAACTGGGCGGTATGGGTGACGGAGAATGACAGTAGAGATCTGTACAATAACATTGAACCAACCCTAGTAGGTTAAAAATAGGATGGTATTGTGTTCTGCTGGTTTTCATTAAAACTGTCATGATATGAGGGGAGACTAAAAACAAAAATGTTTAGCATTCCCTGTTTTTATTTGAAAAATAACAGATATTTTCACTCCTGATAAAATCTAATACATAATAGGAAAGTTTTTAGTGGTTTTAAAGTGTTGGCAACTTATATTCTAAGTACGGTAATTAGTCATCTGAACCTTACTAAATCCATAAAAATGCAATGTTTCTGTATTCCAGTGTGCAGTGTATTATGTGTTGGTGACCTATCTAGGGTGAACCGCCTTTCAGTTACTCACCACTGGAGAAGGGCACCAGACACTTGTGGATTCAGTCATTTTAACAAGAAGTGCGTTTGAGAACTATCAACAGAGTAATTTACAGTGTTAATTTTTAATGCTTTGCTGTCTGAGGAAAGAAAGATCATTTCTGATTAATATTTATCTGTGTTTTTAAAAAATTATTTTAAAGCCCTAGAGTCGTTTAAATAAAACTCAAGTTTATGAAATGTAATGATTTTTTTATTGTTTAATAGTGAATAGTGAATCACCA